>JAQZBX010022608.1:0-18671 GCA_029593785.1 Cabassous unicinctus | reverse complement strand
CACACGGTCCCTCCAGGTCATTGGGGAACGGGGATAAGGGGTGTCTGTGTCAAGGTAGGAGGATGGGACACTTAAACGTGTCCTTAGCTGGAGAGTGGGCCTGTCCCCGAAGCTGCCCTCTGGTGGCCCGGAAACGCCACCCTCCAGGACCCTCGAGCTTCGCGCCCTAGGGCAGAGGGGCTGGCTCCCTCGGCACCCACTCGGCCTGCAGGACTGACCTGCAGGGCCTTGTCTCCCCACCCCAGCCCTGGGCACAGAGTTTGCTGGTGCCAACTACCTCCTCTCCCGGGCCCAGGGCTTTCCCCCTGCTGAACCACTAACCTTAGGTCAGTGGTTTTGGCTGCCCCCCGCCCCAAGTCTGCCCAGGGTAAAGGCATCGTGGCCCCCACTGCAGGATGGTGGCATGAATGTGTCTGGGCACATGGGGCACCCCACCTTGAGCAGCCAGCAGCTCTGTTCAGCAACAGAAAGCAGGAAGCTAGTCCTGGTCCCCACCTCCTGCCAC
The DNA here is from genome assembly GCA_029593785.1 of Cabassous unicinctus. NCBI lineage: Eukaryota > Metazoa > Chordata > Mammalia > Cingulata > Chlamyphoridae > Cabassous > Cabassous unicinctus. The sequence goes on along the minus strand of JAQZBX010022608.1, from coordinate 18,166 downwards.
AGCCCTCTGCCAGCCACTCCTGCAGCCACTCCTGGTGCCCCTGACCCTCCACTGCATACAGTGCAGCAACTACAAGGCCAATTCTGGAAGCAGGCGACCCGGGGCCAAATCCCAGCTCTACCAGGCCCTATCCCTGCAGCCTCGAGCACTAGCTCTGGCGCTAGCCACGTGACCTCGGGGCATTAGCTGTGCAAAAGCCTTGTGACTGGGGCACTAGGCTTGTAACCTGAGCAGTTCATGCCAGCCCTGTGCCTCAGTTTCACCATCTGGAAAACGGGGTGATGTTAGTGCCTACCTCGTAGCGCTTTGTGACAAAGTGAATCTATCAAAGCTTTACAAGAGAACCCTGCACACACCAGGCACCCGGCAAGCGTGAGCAGTAGTGGATGGCAGGCACCCCCTCATGCAGACGGCAAGACGGCCACGTGGCAGCGTGCGCTCTAGTGAGGGGTTTCTGTAAGATTCCTTGGGGGAGCAGTGAGTAAACTGAGTGATTCTTAAAAAGCCTCTCCAGGACGCCGGGCCCAGGCCCCACCCCACTCCCAGATCTCACCCTGTAAGGTGGGCCCCGCTGGACAGTCATTTGGGGCCTGCACCCTCAAGTTCAACGCTCTGCTGTTGCGTCTTGAAGTTCTTAATTTTACCTTTGCACTTATGTTTTGAAATGAAGTCCAGCAGGACGGGGCATGGGCAGGGGGCACAGGCAATATGGTGTCGGCACCTCTCCCCTATTGCCTCCACGTCCCTAGCTTTCCAGCACTCAGTGCTCGATGCCAGGAGCAGAGCCCCAGGTCAGCCTGTTGCCTCCAGACCGTCTACACCACCTAGACCGAGCCACGGGCCGATGCTGACCACCCCCGGGGACACTTAGGGGCCGAACCAGAACTTGCTGCAAATGCAGAAAAGAAGGTACAGAGTTGGCAGAACGGGCGCATATCAAGGTGGTGCGTCATTTCTACCATGCACTAAGAGCGAAATCCCTGCACAAGCCTCGAAACACAAGCCATTGCTGCAGTCACTCCACACTCCCTCCACGTGCGGCTGCTGCGCCCAGGACCGTGCTGGCCGCGTCCTCCACTGTGGCTGCACAGCGGCCAAGCCAGGCATGGGCTGCAGCAGGGGACTTGCTCCCTGCCCAGCAGGGGCTCCTGATTCCAGGGCAAACCCTTCAGACGGGAGGGGCGAGGCCTCTACTGCCGGCCCAGCGAGGCCAAAGGCCCCGGAGCCGCCTTCCGGCCTGGGAGAAGGGCGCGCTCACGGGGATCCGAGCTCTTGCTCTTTCGTTACAACATGGCCCTTTCTTGGAAGCACAAAACAGTGCAACAGCATCAAAACTATTTTAATTCCTATAGACATATCAAAAGTCCTTTCTTCCTCAATAAACTTCTCCCAGATCCAGGTTAAAAGCCTTGATTTAAGTGGTCCGCTTTGTGTCTGAAGAACTAGCATTTCTCAGGCAACGAGCGGGATGGGCGTCCACACTCCCTCGTTCTGAGGTCGGGGACAGAGCCCTGGCCTGGGCACACGAGGCAGGCAGCCCCCGGCGCCCTGGCGGAGGCCAAGCCCCTCCTGGGCCCCCCGTCAGACGTGTGTAACTTCCTCAGGTAAAATGTGACATTTTCAGAAACAATGACAGACACCTGGAGGGACATGGGCCAACACAGGCCTCTCAGTCGTCACTTGCTGGATGAGCCCTGGCACGTCGTTTCTAAAAAGCCAGTGTAAAGAGGCCAGCTCATTTCAGCAGCAGTACACCGGCAGCCCGAGGCTTCTGAAATGCCACCCACCGGTGCCACCCCTCCTGGGGGTGCTGCCTGGGTGCGAGCATGCACCCAGCTCACGGCACAGCCCAAGCTCGGAGGAGGGAGCCTGCACCAGTCGACATGGGTTCACCCAGGGCCGCGTGGCCTCCGATGGGCGGGTGCGCGGTGGGCCCGGGGCCCCCAGAGGATAGACGGCGCCCACCACCAGCATTGCCACGGGGCCCCGCGTCATGTAGAATCCTTTCCAGTGAGGCAGGTGACTGCCAGAACCAACTGCTTGGAAGGTACCGCGATCTGACTCAGAGATACCACTTATTTTCATGACTAGAATGGAGTTTAAAAGAAGTTATTAAAATAGAGTTACTGTTTTTAGAAATTAGTCCGGATTTCAGGGAGTAAACAAGCGAGGAGCCCGCGGCTGCAGCAGGGAGGACCAGCGGCCCTGAGGCTCTCCACGCAGAGCACATCCTGAGGCGCTAAGGGCACTTGCTTCAACACCCCCGCCAGGGAGGCCTGGAGGGAGGGGCAGGAACAATCCTGCAGGGAAATCCAGCTCCACTCCCTCGGCCAGACCCTGAGCAAGCCGCTCTATCTCCCCACGTTCTTCATCTGCAAACGGCAATTCCAAGCCTACCTTGCTCTTTTCCCCTGGTTTTCTTCCCATTTTTTATTACAAAGCAACATCAGAGTGAAAACAAAACGTCCTTCCTGCAGGTTTATTTCCCCTAAGTGGGTGCAATTCCACAGGAACCCTCCTCACAGAGAAGTTTCTTCCAGGCTTGAATACGCAAGTCACGTGTCTTTAGCAGATCATCCACGAGGCCTTTCTGGTTCCTGTTTAACAGTCGCTTTCTGGAAGGGCACTCCTGACAACGTGAGGTCTGACATTCCAGGGGTAGAAGGCAAACAAAGTCATGACGGCAGCTCCACCTCATCAAGAGCTCATTCCCATAGCGCCAGAACAGTCCTGGCACGCCTTTGCCCTCCCCAAACTCCCCCAGCAGGCTGCCAATTCTCTCCACTCCACAAGTCAACACAGAGACGCTGAGAAGGTGAAGAGCTGGCAGGGCTGGGCCACGAGCACAGGCCACCCAGCTCCAGCACCTGCTGTCAGCAGTCACTGAACCAAGGTGCAGCTCAGCTCCTCCTTCCAGGCACAGAACACTCACTCCTCATTCCTCCCAGGCAGTCAAATGCAGTAAAACCCTACCTACTGCACTTAAATAGTCTAATCTCACTGCAATTGCCCAAAAAACTGGCAGACTTGGGGCAACATACATACATGACAACTCACTGCCTTTCCTTGTGAAATGCACATATTTCAAAGCTGGGTTCCAACTTTGTCTCCAGAATTTGCAGATCAGATTTCAATTTTGACAAAATGTTATTTAAAAAGTAGGCTCAGTTACAAATATTTTCACAAACTCTGTTAGAAAATCCTATGGTGGATTATCTATGGAATCTGAAGTTCAGTCGGGCCTAAGATTCACTTACTTTATTTCCTAAAACATACCTAATAAAATCAGATTAGGAATGGCTATCCATGGGTTTGCAGGAACAAGATCTCTTGAGCTTCCCAATGTCTAGCAGGAAACATCTATACAACAGAAATTTGCTCCACTGTCACCCCAACCTCCTGGAGTCAGTGGAACCAACAACTATCAGAACTGGAGAAGGATGAATTCGCACAGGACAGGGACAGACCACGCCCCCAGACAGCCTGACTCCAACCTCCATGCTCATTCAAGGATAGTGCTGATGTCCTGTGACATGCAAGAGTCAACCGAAGGTGGGGTGAAGGTCTTCCTAAAAGCACATTATCAGAGAAACGTTTGGCCAGAAGTAGTTCCCAAATTGTGGGGTGCCAAAATAATTTTAGCTAGCACACAAGCAAGCACTGATATTAAAAGTTCTGTGTTCTGTTTATCTGAGGGTGCATCAGAAAGAAAAAACAGCCAGCATATCAACCCTGTCATAGCAAAGATATTCTTACTTAAAAGGAAGTTAAAAGGTTGATTTACTGTAACAGGACAGTCAGCATTTGTGAATAAGGCAAAAAACAGTGAAAGGAGCATCACATGATTTCAGTTTAGAATAAAGTACACTAGTAAATTATAGACTCCTCCCCCACCATCGCACACGTCCCTGAGGCCACTGGCTTAATGAAATTTCAGTTAAAATGCCTATTTTAGTATGCTAAGCTGCTCAAAGCAAATACCATAAAATGGGTTGGCTTTTACTAATGGAAATTTATTAGCAGACAGTAGAGGCTGTGAGAATGTACAAATCAAGGCATCATCAGGCGATGCTTTCTTCTCAAAGACGAGCTGCCGGCAATCCTGGACTCTTCTCTCACGTGACAAGGAACATGGCAGCACCTGCTGGTCTCTCTCTTCTCTTCCAGGTTTCGCTGCTTCAGCTCCTTGCTTCTGTGGCTTTCTCTCTCCGTACTCACCTGGTTTATAAAGGACTCCAGTAAAAGCATTAAGACCCTTCCTGGGCTACACCTTAACTGAAGAAACCTAATCAAAAGGTTCTACTTAGGTTTACACCCACGGGAACGGATTAGATTTAAGAACATCATTTTCTGGGGTACATACAGTCTCAAACCATCACAATGCTATTTCCACTTGTATTTTAAAATTTTGATGATGATTTCCACTTTAAATGAAGAAAAAAAAAGTCCTCCTGGACTAATGCCCCAAAGAGCCCCACTTAATAACACACAGTGGCAAGAAAATCCTGTGACAGGCTCTCATAACTCCCACCAAGAAGCCAGAAGGCCACGTCTCCCTCCATAACCCCGTGCGGACTGCCTGCTGCTAGCACACACCCAAACCATGAGACTGAAGGGGGCTGTGCAGGGAACCTGTGACAACAGCCCGCACCCCCCCTTTTCCCTTTGCTTACACCCACCAGGCAGTACTGTGAGCCTCACCCACCTAGACAGCAGGGCCACAGGTACCCAGACAGCTGAGAGTCACAGCGGCGAATCCAGCCACCCCGCTCAGAGAATGCGCAACAGAAGCCTAACAGAGCAGCTGTTCATTAAACAGGATTTCGACTCAGGATAAAAAAATACTGTCAAAATTTCCCGGGACCCTAGGATGTTCTCAACCTGTCTGAAGGGCCAACTCACTACCTGTCATTCCAACAATTAAAATAAGTCATGATGCTCAAAACTAAGTACAGCACTTCTCCACCCAAGGTCTTCGCTCCCATTCTGCTGGATGACGTGGAAAAAAGGTTTTGCTGTAACACATGGAATCATCTTCCACTCAAATGTTCCCTGATAGTGAAAATACACCATTAGTGCTTTCTGAACTGAGTCTCTGAATTTGCAGAGCTATCGTATCACCTTTGCCGCTCCACCAGTACCAAGTTCAGTGATGCTTTCAGAAAAAGATTCTTAAGCGAATTTTTCCAAAGCTGTAAAGAGCTCTTTCGGCCAGTGGGGGGAGCCAGTGGGTCGGCACAGGAATTACTCTAAGAGGCCTGCTATGCAGACTCCATCCCCTATAGTCCTCCCTCCATTTTCTGAAGACTATTTCTTAATTGCTACAAGATGCCCACATATTATGAAAAAGATTTAAAGTAGGTTAATTGCAGTAACTGTATGTTTAACATCATGGAAAGCCACGTTTGTTTTTTTAACACAACTTTTAATTGAATTTGAAGATGTTTATTGCATTCTATTTTTGGTGGAAAAAACATAACATACATTTAGCACAACCTTGTGAAGTATAACAAAGCATAACTGGGTAAGACGCAGTTTTCGACTCCTAGTCCGTTTCTGAGGACTAAATCATGAACTGCTCCCACCATAATTCAGTATTTCTTGCAACAGTTGGGCACCAAGCTTAACCCACGCTGGTTATACGTGGTTGACAGGAGTTAGCAGCTCTGTCAACATTCATTAATCTTAACATTCATTAATTTTCTCCTCGCAGTATAGGCAGCAATTCACCATTTTCTTTCAGTTCCTAAAAAAGAAAACAATAATAATGGCCTGTGTATGTGTGCGTATACACTTATACAATAATAATGGCATGTGTGCATGTATACATATGTATATATAAAATAAAAACACCTATACAATGACAGCCCGCACCTAAATCTGAGACCAAACAAAACACCTTACTGAACTAAAACCCCAGTCTACCAACACTCTCAAACTAGAATTAGGCCATAAAAATTGAGTACCCTATCAGATTACAAAATTAAAGTTAAAAAAAACTGTAAAACCAGCAATGTTTAGCATGAGCAAAGACAGCAACTGGAGCAAAACAATGAAGCTATTTTTACTAGCGCAATGAATAGGAAAAAAATGTTAAGTGATATGCAAAAACAAAAGGTTGCAGAAAGAAGCCACATGGCACCACAAGTTCCCTCCACTCCAACGCATGGGCTCCACCGCTTCCCCCCAAGCCAGCCGTCTCACCTCCGGGAAAGCCACAGTGCCAGTAACACTGAAGCACTGCAGTAAGTCAGAGACAGAGCTGTGGCACCCAGAGAGCCGTCAGCAGTCAGTGCACCTGTAGACCAGGCTCTACACTCTATATGCCTATTTTCTGGATTGAAAATTTGGAGTATGGGCATCGGGTTAAATATATGATAATAAAGGAAAAAGAAACTTTTCTTGTTTAAAATAAACATTTATTTGATGTAGCATTTTAGGTTATCAACAAGCAGCATAAGTATCAATTGATAAAACCACTAAGATCTACGTCATGGGGCCTTCTCCTGCCTACAGGGAAGTGGACATCCTACCGGACTTTTCTGAGCACGCACTTCAGTGGGCAGAAGGCCACACAGCTCCATGCAGTGGGCCGTGGCTGAACTGGCTATGGCATCGCAAACCACTCACCTAGTTCCCATGTCTCATGTCGACTGGGAGCAAGTGTGACTGCTTAGGCTGCTGGGAGGATCACACCAGGCGACATACGCAAAGCGCTAAAGCAGTGTGCCTGGCACGCTGTACCCGCTCAACAGACAACCGCTATCATCACCTTCGTCACCGTTCACGTGAGCCAGCAGTTCAAACACCAGCCTGATCCAAGTAAAGCAGTCTGAATCTCGACACAAACTGCTTTGAGTTCAAAAGACTGTCAGACCTGCTCCCTGGGCGCCCATCAGCAGCTCTTTTTCTCAGAAGACTAGATCGACTGCGTCACTAACTCATTCAACAAGAGCAGTGCCCGATGCTCCTACAGAGGTCAGCCAGAATTAACCCATCCGGAACATAACTGATGTTAACTGAGCTAACAAGTAACTGACCAAATGGCAACATAAGAAGCAGTCCATTTATCTTCACAAGGAAAAATGGTTAACAGTTCACCATCTCCAAATGTGAATGTTCTGGCAGATCAACATAAAAAGTCATAGAACACAAAATAATACCTATGCAGCTTATTTTTAGAATTAAATAAGATTTTTTTATTCTCTCTTCCAAAAAGTTGCCAATGGCTGAGGCCCAGGCTGTAAAACACTCAGACAACAGGCTCTGGAGTACATGGGGTATGAAGGCTGTGCCTTACGAAAATAAGAAAAATGCATAAAATAACAAATGCAGATCTATTTTTGTTGCTTCAGAACTACTTGAAGGCGACTATGTGAAGCCTTGTTTTCCTCCAAAAAGGAAACAAGTTTAAGAAGAAAAATGCGGGGGATGGATGTGGCTCAAATGGTTGGGCGTCTGTCTCCCATATGGAGGGACCTGGGTTCGATCAAAAAAAAGAAGAAAAATGCCTCACTGGTTAGTTCAAGAATAGGCTGTCAAACCTGGCCCAGGGCAGGCCTCAAAGCCTGCAGATGCAGCAGCAGGCCAGAGCAGCCTCAGCAGTGCACAGCGCCAGGCCAAAGCACCAACGGCATGCGAGAGGCTAGAGCTCCTTCACTTGACAATGTGAAGCTACGCCTTTTATTTTACAATGTAACTACAAGAAGTACTACCTGCTACTTGCTTTCCATTATAAACAAGTCAGAGGCTGGCCTCAGAGGAAAGTCTCTGACCACTAGGCAGGAAGGGAGACCTCAGGGCAGGCACGGCAGGGGCACCTGCACACAGCCAGCAGCCCCTGGCCCCCTGTCCGCCCCACTCCCACTATCTTCCTCAACACCTTCCCATCCAGGCAGGTCGAGGTGGGGTAGCAGGTTGGGGCATTAAAGCTGCGCTTCCTTTCTACTGTTTTGGGCTCACCAATTGCACAATGAAGCAAACAGGTACTACCAGGTGGGGCTGCCTTAAGTTCTAGACTTTAAATCCAGTAAGAAAAGGCACGTCCATTTAAAACTCAATGAGCATTTACTGCAAGGCAAATTAAAGGTGTAAAAGTCTGTCACTCATCCGTGCATCCATCCAACAAATATGGAAGCACAAAGGCTTCAACGGTGTAAATAAAATGGCGCCTTCTAAACGTGCTTACAAGCTAACAGCGGTAAGACAATTAACATCATCTGTAAATCAAAGAGGAACCTGGAGACGATCTAATCCAATCCCTGTGCTTTAAGAAACTGAGGCCCTGACAGCGGCCACCTTCCTGGCTCTCGCCCGGCCAGCAGCGGGCCCCACGGCCTGTGGGGTTCCCGGCTGGGCCTAAGGCCGCTTCCTGCACCGCCATCTGTAAGCACAGGGCAGCGCTGCACGGCAGGCAAAATAAAGCAGCGCGGGAACTTCAGGTGCAGGAGCATTTCTGGCTGGAAGAATCTGTAACTTGTAAATGATTGGGCCTTGAAGAACACAGAAAAAGTTTAAATACAGAAAAATGAGACCCAAAGCAGAGGGGACAGGGTGAAGAAAAGCTGAAAGGCAGGAAAATATGGAAGAAATTCTATAGTATTTAGTACAATGTGAGTAAAATTAAAATTTGGGGTTATTTTTGGCCATAGCCTAAGATGCTTTGAATGCAAAATCAAAATCAGGGTTTGGACTTTAGCTAGCAGTCCATCGTGGTGGAAGGGGTTTTCTGAGATGGACCTAAAGGGGCAGGGAGGGCCCTGCAGTGAGGGGGGACTATTTGGTCCAGGTAAGAACAACGGTCTGATGTGGCTGTGTATACGTGTGCCATTTACATGGGTGACAAAGAAAATGCCACCTGCAAAGAACTAGTTTCCATAAAAACAAAACCAGCATCATTCAAGAACATTGAGAATTACAAGCTATCATGGAAGGAGACACAGTAATTCTGATTTAGAAGCAAATGCAAGTGAGGTCAGAGTGGAGAGAGGAGTCAAAAAAACAATCCTGATGCTTCCAATCAGTATGAAATTCTAGAGTGTGCCGAGATTTCCACTTCATACACAAAATGAATTCTGACCTTACCTTGACAATGTCCAGTCCTCCAACGAGCTCCCCTTTCACATACAGCTGTGGATATGTTGGCCAATTTGAGTATGCTTTTAATCCTTGCCGAACCTAAGTAAACAATATGAAGCCTGAAATCGTCTTATCAGACCCAAACATTAAAGCTAAGACAAAGGATGAAACATAAAACAAGGAACTTACTTCTTCATCCTCCAATATATCAAATGTCTCATATTCAACACTACAAAAAGGAGAAAACATTTTAACAGGAAACACAGTTTCAAACAAAAACTGTACAGCCTATTTGTTTTTTTTAAATAGTCAAGAAAAGTAAACATTTCATTGCTAACAAAATTTCCTGTAGTGAAATGTAAAGAATTTTACCGCTTAATCTGCCAGGTACTACACAGAATAAGTCAATCCAAGATAGAAATGTACCAGGGTTTTTCTCTAGACAGTACTGGGTTAGACCAGTGCTTAACTTCTTAAAGGGCGCGAGAGTCACCGCTTCAGGCTCTGCAGGCCGGACGGTGTCTGTTGCAGCAATGCAGCTCTGCTGTGGTAGCAAAGCTGCCAGACACTATGCGCAGACGAAGGGGTGTGGCTGTGTGCGGGTAAAACTTCATCTACAAAGCGGCCAGACTCATGCTCGCCGTGCACACGGCCTTTTAATGAGCACGCCCACTGCTTCCTGCCTCTGCCTCGTCTACAGGAAGCTGTGTTAGGAGGAGGGTGGGACCCTCTGCCACCACCCAGGCACCAAGGCTGGCAAGATGCTGGGAGGAGCTGACTTGCCAGGACGACGAGGCTGCCGACTGACCGCTCTCATGGAAACCTGATCTCCACACTCACAAAACTTGTTTTGGAATGCACAGGCTGTTTGTAATATCAGAAGACCAGTGGAAATCTTGAGACTTCCTGCCATATAATAAGCACTACTCGGACAAATGAGTGAAACCTTACAGCATGGAATCTGGCCACATCTACTCGAATATGGTCTGAGAATTAGTATGAATGTATGACCAAGTGCCCAAAGGGTGGCTGTGGATATATGTGCAGTTTCCATGCGTGGCCGAAGAAAATGCCACCTGCAAAGAACTAGAGTTTCCATAGAAACAAAACCACCTCCATGGGAAGTCTTGTGTGTTGAGTGAACAACGAGCTCCCAAGGAAACAATGCAACTGTCCACAGTGTAGTAAACATCAAGAAAATGGGATCAATTAGCAGCAAATAACAAAGAGGACTGTTTGAAAGAAGAACGAAAAGATTAAGAAAATAGACTGACGCAAGTAAGTCTTCCTGCTTCAAGATGAAGCGACAGGGCAGAGGTCGTAATCTGAACATTATGGTAACAAGTATATCGATTCACAGACATAAGGGGCCTAAGAGTTCTCAGCCTCAAGTGGATGCAGATATATAGAGGCCTAACAGCTGGTATATCTCCCAAGAGTTATTTTTTAAGGGCAACTTTCACACCCAAAGGTACACTGGCACCTAGCCCCTCAGTGCTTATTTCTTTTGGCTAGTGAAGGAAAAGGTAAGCGAAAGAATGAAGGAAAAAGAGTAAAGTGCCAGAAGCTGTCTCCACATACTTCTGACTCCCAGCAGGATGACGTTCTTTCAAGCTAAAAGGGCCTCAGAGGTTTCCGATGGCCTGGCCAATCCACTGTGGCCACCCTATCGTTGAGCCAGCGACGTTTAGCAAGTCCAGAGCAGGGAGGTCACTATCTACCAAAGAAGCCCCTCTGGTCTGGGGTAACTGTGGTACTTCCACTCCAATCGACATCAGACAGAGACGGAACAGAAAAGCAAAGGCACGGCGGCGTCCCACCACACGCACCCCATGGGCTCAGCAGCCAGCCTGGCCACACCCTCGTGGAGGCTTTCCCTGACGATGGGCTGCTGCCAAGGGCGGAGGAACTGAACGTGTTTGACTTTGTAGGTGCAGCGGAGAGAAGACAAAGAAAGGGGCCATTAAAAAAAAAGATGACAAAAAAGTCAGCTGCCCTCTACCCAACCCCACAGGAACGGCCTAAAGCAGAGGTGAAGAAGGGAGCAAGCATGAGGCCATAACTGCAATAAACTGACTGTGCTCTCGCCTATGAAATGGCCCAACAGTTTGAAGAAGTCAACTGTTTTTCTCTACATGTCCCTCAAGTTGTATACATCCTGCGCTACTACTACGGACTACTTCCAACCCTGCCTGAGCATGTCTGAACATTTTGATGAAGACTGCTTTCCCTTCAGGAGGCTAATTTCTTTAAAGCTACAGTTAGAATACACTTTGTAACTTTTAAAAGAAGGCATCATGGCTCTGCCCCGATGAAGAGGGCACATGGCGCAGCAAGGCGCAGCAAGACGCAGCAAGACGCTCTAGGCTCCATCCCCACAAAGAAGCTCTGAACAACCAGCAAAAACCGGCAACACCTTTCTCAAAGCACCTGAAAACAGGTTATGGGCTGAAGTAGCCGGCGAGTTCCAAATCAAGAACAAAGCTACTTAAAAGTAGTGGGATCTTGGGGTGCCCTGGTGGCACGTCCTCCAACCCCCACCAGCTCAGCGTGGAGTCGCCCCTGGTCCTCGGTCCGGAGGAAGCAGAGTGGCCCCGGTGCATACACTGGGAGCGTACACATCGGGCCCACTCTGCCTGGTGGGGGCTGAGGGCCTCGCCCAGCCAGAGCTCGCTGCTGGGAGCAGTCAGGCCGCCCTGCCTGGGACCGGGCATTACTGGAGGGCACAGGGCAGTGCCAGGACCACGATGTAACTACCCCCCTGGGGCACCAGGCAAGACGCGTGTGCAGAAAGGATCGGGCTGATTTGGCCTCAAGCTATTCTTCCGACTCGTGTTATGGATAAGCTCTGAAGGAGAGCAGTCTCTCAAGCCACTCTGCAAAGACTGCAGAAAGAGCTTTCTTTTTTCCTTTTCATTTCTTTTGTTTTGTTTTTTGGGGGTTTTTTGCTTGTTGTTAGCTCCTGGCATTCAAGGAAAGCTCTGCCTTAACACTAGATGGACACAATCTTAAGGATCAGAAGCCTCAGAGTCTAAATCCCAGCAATAACACATTAAAGTATCAAAATGTCCAGTTTTCAAAAAAAGATTACAAAACATACAAAGAAAGAGGAACAGATGACCATGCATAAGATAAGACAAAAGCATTAAAAACCACCAATGAGAAGGACCAGGCCTGGGACATACCAGACAATCACTTTTAAAAAGTGGTCCTTCCTAAATATGGGCAAAGAACTAAAGGAAATCAGGAAAACAACAGATGAGTACAAAGAAAATGTCGATAGATGGAAATTATGAAAAGGAACCAAACAGAGCTGAAGCCCACAGTAAGAGATTTAAAATTTCCTAGAAGGGTTTAAGAGCAGATTGGAGCTGGCAGAAGAACCAGGGAACTTGAAGACAAGTCACTGAAGTCATCCAGTCTGAGGAGCAGAAAGAATGAAGAGTGAACAGAGCCTGAGAAACCTATGGGACACCGTCAAGCATACCAGTGAACTCCTAACAAACTCAGCGATGCTCTACATAAACCCAAATTGACCCATTAATCTGCCAAATGTGAAAGAGAATTCTGAAAATCACGAGAGAGAAGCAACTTGGGACATGCAACGGCGCTTCAATAAAATTAAACGCCAATTCTCAGTGGAAACCATGGAGGCAAGAAGGCAGCAGGATGCCACATTTACAGTGCCAAGAGGAAAAATCTACCAACCAAGAATTCTATACCTGGCAAAACTGTCCTTCAAAAATGAGTGAGAAGGGAAGCGGATGTGGCTCAGGCAGTTGGGCACCTGCCTACCACATGGGAGGTCCTGGGTTCGGTTCCCAGTGCCTCCTAAAGAAGACAAGCAAGACAGCAAGCTGGCGCAATGAACTGAACGAGGAAACACAACGAGAGACACCACAAGTAGGAAGCAGATGTGGCTCAAGCGACTGGGCACCTCTCTCTCACATGGGAGGTCCCGGGTTTATTCCCACTGCCTCCTAAAAAGACGAGCAGACACAGAGAGCACACAACAAACAGACATAGAAAGCAGACAGCAAGCACAAACGACGAGGTGGGGGGGAGAAATAAATAAAAAAAAAAAAATAAAAAAAAAAAAAAAAAAAGGGTGAGAGATTAAGGCATTCCAGATAAACAAAAGCTGAGGGAGGCTGACACCACTAGAATGGCCCTACAAAAGATGCTAAAGAGAGTCCTTCGGGTTGAAAGGAAAGGGTAATAGACATTATATCAAAGCCACATGAAGATATAAAGATCTCTACTGAGGGTAGCAACAGGAGTAAATGGAAATGCCAGTACTATTGTATTTTGGGTTTGAAACTCTACTTTTTCACTCTCTACAGGGTCAAAAGGCAGATGCATAAAAAGCAATGATAAATTAGTGGTTTTGAATTCATAATGTATAAAGATGAAATTTGTGACAAGAACTTCATAAAGGTGGGGGACGGAGGAGTATAGGTACAGTTTGTGTATACTACTGAAGTTGGTATCAAAACAAACAAGGGGAGCGAGTGTAGCTCAGTGGTTGAGCACCTGCTTCCCATGTAGGAGGCCCCAGGTTCAATTCCCACGACCTCCTAAAAAAAACACAAAAATAAGATTGTTACAGATTTAGAATGTTACATTTAAGCACCCTTGTAATAACTACAAAGAAAACGTCAGAGAATATGTATGATCCTAGGGACAGAAGTAAGAGTACAGGTTGCCAGGAGCAGGGGAAAGGGGGGATGGGGGTTTAAGAAAGAATGGGTGCAGGCTGTTTAAGGAGAAACAGGATGGCAGTGTTTAAGATGGGAAAGTTTATGTTGTGTGTGTGTGTGTGTGTGTGTGTGTGTACGCACACAATTTAAAAAGAAAGAAAGCAAGCAACTGAAGAGACAATGTCAATTAAATGCAATACATGATCCTGGACGGGATCGAAGCAAGGGAGGAGAAAGGGCTCAAAGGGATATTACAGGGACATATGAAAAAATATGAATAGACTGTAGGCTTTATATCAATGCTAAATTTCTTGAATTTGATAACTGCACTTAAGGTGGTTACATAAAAAAAAATCCTTGCTCTCAGGAAATGTACATTAGGTATTCAAGGAGTGTGATGTGTACACTTACACTCCAGTGATCAGAAAATGGAATGATAAACAGGAGGGATGACAGAATACAGCAAATATGGCAAAATGTTAAAACTGGCAGATCTGGGCATCTGGGGGGTAGGGGTAGTTGGGAATTTTCTGCATGGGTTTGTATTACTTCTGTAACAGTAAAGAGGCAAAAACATGGACGAACCGTACAGAATATGTTCTAAATATCACCAAATAAGTGGTCTGGTTTTTAACCACAAAAATCCATCATAATTTTCTGACCTAGCAGGTTCCTCACTGAGCAGATCAAAAGCAGGTGCACTGGAATTTAATCCACTCTACTTTTCAGACCTTACAGTATGTGCCCTATCAATTTCATGTATTCCTTCAAAACAAACAAAAATAATTTTTTAAATAAAAACCTATACCATACTCTTCCTGAAATATCTTTTACGCATGGTAAAAACTTGATTATTAACTTTCCTCTAAGAGAGAAGATGAATAGTTATTTCAAAGGTTGTCTAAGAACCTCCTTTAATTTACTAATAGGTTGACACTGGTATAGTCTAAGTTAAAGCATTCACAATCATTACAGCAAAAATATAGACAGATAGATGGGTGATAGATATAAATAAATATATAAAGTAATATAGACATTAACAACTGAAAAGCATCAGTGGCAGAATTGAAAAGCTGGAATTTTTAAAATACATATTTGAACACAAGATTTACATACTCAGTACTATTTAGTATCTCCAGAATTTGTTTGCTGAATCCACATTTTGCTTCCTAAATTAAAAAAAAAAAAAAAAGATGCATTTTTAAGTGATTCGAATACCATGGCGACCCTGCTGCTTTGTCAGCGAGTACAACCCCTGTACAATTAGCTGGCCCTGTGACAACACGGCCACCACACTCCTACACGTTTCTGCATGAAAACCAGGCAGGATGAGATTCAGGAAGTCACCTAATCGCCTCCCTGCACCTGCACGTGCTGACCTGTCGTTCAATCACCCAGACACTTAGCCCACAGGCTGGTTTGGTTTTGTACCATTTTAGAGGACGTGTGTTCTCACAGCTTGTGATCTAGATTTTTTTACTAAGGCTTCAGTCCCTTCTTTCCTTCATTTGCACAAAATAAGTGATCTTAACCACTTAACCGATATGGATAATTATTACAATCAATTTCTGCTCCCAACAGGACTTTTACTCCCATTTTTTATCTTTACATTATTACATTACAAATTTTTTTTTTTTTGAGTTTATGGAAATCTTCTGCTTTTTCCCCAGGCCACAGAACCCCAAATCCCAGCAGCCTTGTAGAAAAGATCTGGCACATGAACATTTTAGTAGCTCTAATAATACTGTTTTCAGAATATATGACTATTTCCTGGACTTCCAGGAAAAAAAACTTGAAAATTTAAGGAAAAAAAAACAACACTACATCATTACTGGAAATTATTAACTTCTTCTATTTTCTTTTAATAAACACACTGAACCATTCAAAGAATCCAGGTCCTACACAAGTGACCTCAATGTGTTAAAATTTACATTAACATTTTTCCTTGTTATTAACTTTCATTATGTTAGTTATATTACCCAAATAGTTAACTAATTAGTTTCAATATATTAGCTATATTAACTTTTACACTAGCTATCATACCCTGATTCTCAAAATAACTCTGTGAGGTATTACCATGTCCATCTGCAAAAGGGGAAAGTCAAGCTCTGTGAAGGACTTGTCCAGTATGGCTTTGCTAAAAAGTGAGGCAGACTGAACACAAATGCAGTTTGTTTATTCTATCTACCGTACCTTTCAAAGCCTGCATTTCCTCCTCTCTACAACAAGGCAAACACTATGCACCCTTGCCTATCTTTGCAAGTAGATGAGAATAAAATAAGGTAGCAGAGGTGCAATTCCTATGAAAATTGCAAAGTGTGATATAAATGCATATGGCTGGTTTTTGGAGACCAGCATTCTAATCCAAACTCAAATGATAATTAGTTTTGCTCAAACTGTCAGTGGGAGTGATCTATCAAACTTCATACTCAAAAGGATACACAATCGGTATGTACTTTCAACAAAAAAGTTCTAAATACAAAGAATTACAAAACTGTTTACTCATTGAAACGTACCAAGTACACACTGTGGTGGGGACCCAGAGGTGCAAGCCCAAGAACTGCCAGTTCTCTGCACGCACAGTGACGACACGGCACACGATACTGGACATCAGACTCAACATCAGCGGGGTAAACCGCTATGCCCAGCAAAGTGCCAACGGTGCTGGCCGCGCAGGCTAACAACGCTTGGCAGCAGAAAGAAATGCACCCCACTGAGATGTTGATAATAAAGTCAAGCAAAATGTAGATTACTTTGTTTGATCTCCATAAGCACCAATTAAGGCCGGGATAACTTCCTGATACCACTAGAGCTTCATTAGCTAAAGCTGGGGGAAAAAAGATTTAACTGTCCCCTCGTTGCAGATGTTAACATCAAAAGAAATTAAAAATAAAACCATTTTTGAGTTCTTTACCTGTTTGTTTCCTTTCATAAAGAGCATCACAGAAGCTTTATTTGTCAGTACTTTGAGCCTAAAGAGAGAAAATTGATATAAAATGGCTCAGCTCGATTATTAAATGCCACTTTTGCTCCACTTCAAGAGTAACGTGCATGTTTGAGGGATAGCAGGATGATAGTTCACAGCTTTGAGTGGTATTACACAAGCAAATGCATTGACATTTCCCTGTATTTCACTCACTCCCCAAGCCACTGTAAAACACAATATGGTTTTCAAGGCAACGAATGTTCCCTAAAGTTACCATTTAAGCCTATCAACTCATAGTACTAAAAAAATAATAAGCACTTCAATAAGGAACAGTTCAGTAAGGGGTCTCTATGTTAAACCCATGCAGAATTTTCAGAACTAGATTCTGCATGTTCCATTTTCAATCATAATTCTTCCTACAGCCCCATACTCACTGCTCACAGGGTCAGACCTGGAGGGCAAAACGTTCAATCTCAGAACCAACTAAGGTCAGCTGCTAAAAATCAAACGCTCTTCTCTTAACTCTATGTCTAATATCTTCATCATCTAACTTCTGTCAGGAATGTCAATGATCGCAGGGCCCAAAGCTCATCACAAATCCCAGGACAATGGGCCTACCAGCCCCCCGCTGTCCCACCCATCTGTGCCTCTTCCCACGAGAGCTGCAGGGCACATGCAGCCCAAAATCTGCCTAGAGAATAAAGCTATTGCAAATGAAATGCACAGCTCAGGCACAAAGCCGTACCATTCACACTTTAAACAGAGTGCAGTCAGTTTCCAGAAATGCAGCAAGAAAAGTGGGAGCCTGATGCTGCCCCAGATCACAGGGAGCACAGGACCCGAGAAACCAGGCTGTCACTCTGCATCGCCCAAATGGACGTCACCAGGGCCCCAGAAATCCAGCCCTGCCTCTGCACACCTAGGCGCCCTTTATCTGCTGCCTTTCACTCTACGTTTAACTCTAGCCAGTCATCTGCAGGTGTCTGCTGCACGCTGAGAAGAGAGGATGTCTGATGGAGGCAGGCCCGTCAACAGCAGCAAGAAAGGAGAGTCAGCAGAGGAGAAAAATAAACGGAAAAGCCAGTATCAGCACATAAAAAGCACAGCAGTCTTTTGAGGCCACAAGGTGTAGGAAAAGGTGATCCAAAGGTGTCCCCGTGCCACAACAAACAAAGCTACTCAGGAGACCCGACCAACCAAAGGACTGGGGGCTTCACCTTCTCCAGAAACACAGGAGAGTGTGGAAAAGATCTGAGAAACCATGGCACTTCAAGGTACGCTTGACAAAGAAGGAATCATATTCACAAGGACTACTTTATTAGCCAAGGTCAGGTGAGTGCAGTGTTTAGTATGAACATTTTAGAAATTCTCAAAATGTAAACAGCAAGAAAACTGCAGGTGGAAGGCTTACCATACAAAGTCAAGCACCAACTATGAATGGCTAATAGGCTGATTCACAATA
>JAQZBX010022607.1:0-31431 GCA_029593785.1 Cabassous unicinctus | reverse complement strand
GGAAAAAGATATTCCACAAAAAGTATAACCAAAAAAAGAGCAGGGATAGCTATACTAATATCAGACAAAATAGACTTTAAATGTAAAACTGTTATAAAAGATAAAGAAGGATATTATATGTTAATAAAAGAGGCAATACACCAAGAATAAATAACAATGAAAAATAAGTATGCATCTAACCAGTGTCCTCCAAAATAAATGAGGCAAATGCTGGCAAAACTAAAGGGAGAAACAGATGTCTCTACAAAAATAGTTGGAGACTTCAAAATGCCACTCTCATCAATGGATAGAACATCTAGACAGAGGATCAATAAGGAAACAGAGAACTTGAACAATATGATAAAAGAATTAGACCTAACAGGTATATACAAAACATTGCATTCCAAAGCAACAGGATATACATTCTTCTCAAGTGCTCATGGATCTTTCTCCAGGATAGACCACATGTCGGGTCACAAAACAGGTCTCAATGTTTTTAGAAAGACTGAAGTAATACAAAGCACTCTGTCTAATCATAATGGAATGAAGCTGGAAATCAATAATAGGCAAAGAATGGGAAAATGCCTAAATATATGGAGGCTAAACAACACTCAACAGTCAGTGGGTTGAAGAAATTGCAAGAGAAATCAGTAAATATATTGAGATGAATGAAAACAAGAACACAACATATCAAAAGTTATGGGATGAATCAAAGGCAGTGCTGAGAGGGAAATTTATAGCCCTAAACACATATATTAAAAAAGAATAAAGAGATAAAATCAAATATTTAACACCTGGAGGAACTGGAAAAATGACAACAAAATAATACCAAAGCAAGCAGAAGAAAAGAAATAACAAAGATTACAGCAGAAATAAATGAAATTGAGACCATCATCAAAAAAATCACAATAGAATCAACAAAATTTAGCCAAGGATGTAAAATATCTCTACTCAGAAAACTGCAAAATATTGCTAAAAGAAATCAAAGAAGACCTAAACAAGTGGAAAGACATTCTGTGTTCATGGATTGAAAGACTAAGTATCATAAAGATGTCAATTCTATCTAAATTGATTTACAGATTCTACACAATCCCATTCAAAATTCCAACAGCATACTTTACAGAAATGGAATTGTCAATTACCAAATTTATTTGGAAGGGAAAGGGGCCCCGAATAGCCAAAAATTGTGAAAAGAAGGAAGAAGTTGAAGAATTCACACCTCCTGGTTTTAAAGCATATTACAAAGCTACCATGGTCAAAAGAGCATGGTATTGGCATAAAGATAGAAATATTAGTTACTGGAATCAACCACAAGAATCAGGTGAATAAGAACTGAAAACTCTGATTTGTTAAACAAGAGCTATTATAAAGTTCCAAAATAAGTTGAACCATCAAAGAGGAGCTTTAGCACAAAACCAATCAACAAGTATTCCCTAGGCTAAAGTGACAAAGGTAGCCCAGAATGAAGACATCAAGAAAATCAGGTACTGAGAAACAAACAAAAAATTACAAGCCATAATAAGAAACAGGAAGATATGACCCAAAGGAACAAATTAAACATCCAGATGACGTATAGGATATGAGGCAACTAATCAAAGATGTTCAAACAAATACCCTTAATAAATTCAATGAGATGGCTAAAGATATTAAGGATATTAAGAAGACACTGAGTGAGCACACAGAAGAATGTAAAAGCATGCAAATAAAAATAACAGATCTTTTGAGACGGAAAGGCACAATAAATGAAATTAAGAATACATTGGACATGACTCCCAGGGATGAGCCTCCCTGGCACCAGGAGATTACTACCAAACACTGGCTGGTGATACAACCAGAAAAAGACCTTGAATAAAAGGGGGAAAAGGTAAAGACAAATGAGTGTATATGGCTAAGAGACTTCAAAGTGAGCCGGGAGGTCATCAGAGAGGTAACGCTTATGCACATCTCAGCAGGATCTCATAGATGGCCAAGGTAGATAATACCCCAAATAGTGGGGCTCCTGAGGGCTCCGGAGACACCCAGGTCCTATGGTCATGGCAGGTAACTCCAGAGTTTGGTGCCTTGCCAGTGGGCCCTACTTTGGAATTTGTGCTCCTGAGTGTGACAGAGTTGGACTCAGATGTGACTTCTCTACACATGCTTCTTCTGTCCCTTTTATTTGAACCTATAGTTGGTGCTGGAGTTGGTAGGTGTACGTCCAAAAGACTTTAATCTCTGGGCTGTCCGTGTGCCAGCTGGGCCCTGAGCCTCAGCGGAGTTGCTACACCTACTCTCCAGTTCATTGGATTCATCCAGGACAACTAACAAGGAGATAAGGATGGACAACCACCACACCAAGGAACCGAAAGAGTCTACAACTGCAAGCAAGAGAGTCCCATTCATCAGCCATATGGGATCGAAGCCCCCTCTCAATTAGTGGTGGAGTGGGCATCACCATCCCAGAATCCTCAGGATTGGGGAATAAAATATGGACTAGAGTAGACTTACTGGTATTCTATTATAGACTTATTGTGATTCTAGCAATAGGAGAAATTATATCATTGATGTGGAGACAGTGGCCACTGGAGGTGCTGTAGTCAGGGAGAGAGAAAAAAGAGGTGCATATTGGAATTGAGTGAATTGGAGTGATATTGCAATGACAGATACAGGCCATTATATATCTTGCCATAACCTACAGAATTGAGTGGGAGAGAATGTAAACTACAATGTAAACTATAATCCATGCTTAGTGGCAATGCTCCAAAATGTGTTCATCAATTGCAATGAATGTACACACACTAATGAAAGAAGTTGTTAAAGTGGGGAAAAGTGGGAGGTGTGGGGAGTGGGGAATATGGGAATGCTTTATATTTTTTTATGTAACATTTTATGTATCTAAGTATCTTTTTAAAATAAATAAAAAATATATTAAAAAACAAAACAAAAAGAATACATTGGAGGCATAGAACAGCAGATTTTAAGACACAGAAGAAAAGATCTTTGACCTAGCAGACAGGGCATCCAAAATTCAACACAAAGAAGTACAGAAAGAGAAAAGAAGGGAAAAAATTGAACAGTAGCTCAGGGAATTGAATGACAGCATAAGGAATACAAACATAAGTGTCATGGGTGTCCCAGAAGAGGAGGAGAAAGGAAAAGGGGCAGAAGGAATATTTGAGGAAATAACGGTAGAAAATTTCCCAACTCTTTTGAAGGACATAGATATCCATCTCCAAGAAGCACAATGTACTCCAAGTCACATACTAATCAGAATGTCAAATGCTAGAGATAAAGAGAGAATTCTGAAAGCAGAAAGAGAAAAGCAATTCATCACATATAAGGGATGCCCAATAAAATTAAGTGCTGATTTAACATCAGAAAACATGGAGGCAAGAAGGCAGTGGCATGATATATTTAAGATACTGCAAGAGAAAAACTGCCAGCCAAGAATGTAGATACAGCACAGCAAAACTGTTCTTCAAAAATGACAGTGAGTTTAGAATATTCAGAGATAAACAGAAACTAAGAGAATTTGTCACCAAGGCACTGCCCTTACAAGAAATACTAAAGGGAGTGCTGCTGCCTGAAAAGAAAAGACAGGAGAGAGAGGCTTGGAAGAGAATCTAGAAATGATGAGTATCAGTAAAAGTAACTAAAAGTGTAAAAAGAGTGGTGAAAATAAGATATGACAAATAAAACCCAAAGGACAAAATGGGTAAAGTAAGTAATGCCTTTACAGTGATAACATTGAATGTTAATAGATTAAGTTCTCCAATCAAAAAACACAGACTGCCAGAATGGATAAAATAATGGGCCATGTATATGCTCATCTTAAACCCAAGAATACAAATAGGTGGAAAGTCAAAGACTGAAAAAAGATATTTCATACAAACAGTAACCAAAAAAGAGCAGGGGTAGTTACAATAATATCAGAAAAAAATAGACTTCAAAAGCAAAGTTCTTATAATAGACAAAGGGCGTTATATATTATTAAAAGGGGAAATCCACCAAGAAGAAATAACAATCATAAATATCTATGCACTAACCAGGGTGCCCCAAAATATATGAGGCAAACACTCACAAAAACTGAAGGGAGAAATAGATGTCTCTACAATAATAGTGGGAGAATTGAATACACCAATCACATCAATAGATAGAACATCTAGACAGAAAATCCATAAGGATATAAAGAATTTGAACAATTTGATAAGTGAACTAGGCTTAAAAGACATACCAAACAATGCACCCCAAAACAGCAGAATATACATTCTTCTGAAGTACTCGTGGATCATTCTCCAGGATAGATCACAAGTTGGGTAACAAAACTGGTCTCAATAAACTTAGAAAGTTTGAAATTATACAAAGCACTTTCTCTGATCTAAGGAAGCTGGAAATCAATAACAGATGGAGGACTGGAAAATGTACAAAGGTATGGAGGTTTAATAACACAATCATAAATAACTAGTGGGTCAAAGAAGAAATTGCAAGAGAAATCAGTAAATATAGCGAGACGAATGAAAACAAGAAAGCAACATATCAAAAGTTATGGGATGAATTGAAGGCAGTGCTGAGAGGGATATTTATAGCCCTAAATGCATATATTAAAAAGGAATAGATGACACCAAGACTTTGTCTTGAACAACAGGAACAATGAAATGGCGCTCTTTGACAGCCCTCTCAGTTCAATGCCTGGTCAGAGAGTTTGCTGCAACAAGGACCAGATCAATGTGACAGAGGTTCCTGCCTAGAGGCTAAGAGCCTCATAATTCAAACTATCTCAAAGGCAGTTCTCCAACTTTTCCTGGCAGCCCCCACCATTTTCCCAGGCCTAAGTCCATCTCTAAGTCTCCTCCAAGGTCACCCTCCAGGTGAGGAATGGAGAATGTCCCAGGGAGCCAGCAGTCACGGCAGATGCACTGAGCCCAGGAATAACATGGTTTGGGACCTTTATCCACAAAATCTCCAAATTATTGCTGGGAGAGAGGAAAGAGGTCAGAGTTCCACAGCCTGATACCCACTGCAGCAGCCAGTACACAGTAGTCCACTGGCTGGAGGAGGAGCCCCCCAAATCTCATCAGTGTGGGGGGCCTCCTGAGCCTTGGCCCATGTGGACTGAGTTCTGGGCCATGGCTTTGGAAGCAGTCATCGTCACCAGACACACCACCACCTGGAGCCAGGGTGGAATTGCCGAGGAAACAGGAGGCAAGCAGAGTGATCAGAGTGATGGCAGAGACCTGGCCCAGGGCTGCCAATTCTGAACCAGAGACTCTCACCCTGGATACAGAGGATGAAGGCTCATGCCCAGATGACAAGAGCCTGGTGAACATCTCTGTGAGTGGGTATGGGAGAAGCTTCCTGAGCATGAAAGCGATGAAGGACACCATAAAGGGGAAGATATGGTCCATTTAAAAAATCTAATTTCGGGGCTGAGGAGAAATTGCAAGCTAAATTAATAGGCAAGTGACAAAATGAGGGAAATATTTGCAATGTGTATGAGGGTAGGACATAAACGAATATTGAGTGAAACTCTCCAGTTGTCTCCAAATTGGTGACAATGGGCCAAAGAGGCCCAGAACACCTTGAACTGCCATCATCGGAGACTAGAGGCCATCCTCAGGACTTGCAAAGAGGTGCCCACTTGACGTTGCCACCCCAACTATGCCCTGGCACTTCAAGACTTGAAAGAAGTACAGACTGGCCAGGGCAGGCATACCACTGACACCCTGCAATTCTTTCGCAAGGACCACTGCTCATCCCACAACCTAAATCCATTTACTGGTTGCCACTACCCAGGGAGTGGAGGTGCCCTGGTTTCATGATCATCTCACCCTCCCTTCCACACACCTAAGGTTAAGAGAGGCGTCCTGACTTCCATACTGTGTCTAGCTGAAGTTTTTTTTATTGTTAGTCTCTTGGTGTGCTTTTGGTAACAGAACTCTTTACTCTGGAGCTTTGGATTTAGTGTTGCACTAATTGCTAGGTAGTCAGCAACACGTACAAGAACTAGGAGAGACTGGAATCTTTCCCAATCCATGGGCCTACCTGATGAAATAAAGACGTTGCACGGTCTCACACAGACATTCCCATCCACAAGAGGGCACCAAATCCACTTATAAGGCCTGATTCCATAGAGTAGACATAAATATGACCTCACAGTGCCCCAACACTGCTATGTCTGCTTACGTTAAATAATTTTAAAATATAAAGGTGATCTACTGGAGAGGTATATTTAAAATCTTGAAACTAAGGCAAAGAAATAATGGCTTTCAAGATGGACGATCAAGTATTTGGAATGTTAAGACTGAAAATACCCCAGTATTAATAAGTTTGTAATAATTCTTTTAAAACTGTTTTTGAAAATACTTTTTTTCAATCTTTAAGAATCAGAACAGCTACATTTGGAACACTTTCTATATCTGTCAGTTTTTATATGGGTAGAAACTGGCACTAAGCCTAAGAGCAGACTTAGTTCTGGAAAGTATAACTTTTAAAACAGTTTCAACATGAAAAAATATTTTTAGTAACAAATTTTGGTTCACATGACCACACACTGATAAGCTAGTATCTGATGTGGCCACAGTGTTCAAGAAAAAAAGCATGTATTTGCCATCCTTTGAAACAAGATCTGTTGGGTCTCCCGCTACCACTGTGTGTATGAACAAACCCACTTTTATGCTTGCATTTTTTGTGTTGAATATCTATTTTGAATTTGCATAATTATGCTTTGATTCCTCATGGTTTCTCATTTTATGGAATTGATTTGCTTTGACCATAAACTATAAATATATAAAAGAAATAAATGTGTGAAGGTTTTTAAAAAAGGAATAATGAGATAAAATCAAATACTTAACAACTGGAGGAACTAGAAAAATGACAACAAAGTAATCCCAAAGCAAGCAGAAGGAAGAAATAACAAAGATTAGAGCAGAAATAAATGAAATTGAGAACAACAACAAAAACAATAGAAAGGACAACAAAACTAAAAGTTGGTTCTTTGAGAAAATCAACAAAACTGACCAATCCTTAGCTAGACTAACAAAACAAAAAAAAAAGAGAAGATGTAAATAAATAAAAGCAGAAATGAAAGGGAGGACATTATTACTGACAACACAGAAATAAAAGAGATCATAAGAGGATACTATGAACAACTGTACATCAACAAACTAGACAATGTAAACAAAATAGACACATTCCTAGAAACACACGGGCAACCTGCACTGACCCTAGAAGAAACAGAAGACTTCAACAAACCAATCAAAAGTAAAAAGATTGAAACAGTCATCAAAAACCTCCAGGGGGCGGATGTGGCTCAAATGGTTGGGTGTCTGTCTCCCATATGGAGGGACCTGGGTTCGATCCCTGGGACCTCCTGGTAAAAAAAAAAAAAAAAAAAAAAAAAAAAAAAAAAAAAAAAAAAAAAAAACCTCCAAAAATAAAAAGTCCAGGACTAGATAACTTCACAGGTGAATTCTAACAATCATTCAAAGAAGATTTAATACCAATCTTTCTCAAGCTCTTCCAAAAAATATGAAGCCAACATCACCCTAATACCAAAACCATATAAAGAGACTACGAAACAAGAAAATTACAGACCCATGTCCCTAATAAATAGAGGTGCAAAATTTCTCAAAAAAAAAAACAACAAAAAAAACTCGCTAATTGACTACAACAGCACATTAAAAGAATTATTCATCAAGATCAAGTGGATTTCATCCCTAGTATACAAGGGTGGTTCAACACAAGAAAATCAATCAGTGTAATACACCACAGTAATAAATCGAAGAAGAAAATCACATGAGCATCTCGATGGATACAGAAAGGCATTTAACAAAATACAGCATCCTTTCGTGATAAAAACATCCCAAAAGATAGTGATAGAAGGAAACTTTCTCAACATGATATAGGGCATATAAGAAAAACCCATAACTAGGGAACTTCCAGGAAGGTGGCATAGAAGTAGGTAGGCAGTGCTCACCTCTCTCACAAAAAAAATGGAGGAAGGGCAAAAAGCTATCCAAGGGAGTTGCTTTGGGGATCTGCAGACCAGGAAAGTGCTGTGCATCACCCAGGAGGACACAAAGAGGAAACACAATGAGAAACACAACAAAAGTAGGGAGCAGAGGTGGCTCAAGCAATTGAGCACCTATCTCCCACATGGGAAGTCCCAAGTTTGGTTCCCAGTGCCTCCTAAAGAGAAAACAAGGAGACACAGAGAGCACACAGCAAATAGACACAGAGAGCAGACAGCGAGCACAAAACAATGAGGTGGGGGGATAAATAAATTATTAAAAATATTTTTTAAAATGAGTTTACTGAGTACTTATTATATGCAAGGCATTATGCTATTTACTTAAAATGTACTATCCCATTTAATCCTCATAAAAATTTAATCGGTATCACTTGGTTCCCTGTAAGACTCAATCAGTTGTTTCTAGCTCATGTATTACTTACACAGGAGTATAATTTTTGCCCTCACTTCTTCTCTAACCTCTATTATCTCCATTTTCGTCTCATTCTCCAGCATTCAATTAATCACTGATCATGTTTCACAAAGTTTACCTTCTCTGAACATTGTTATTTATCTGTAGTAGTGGAAGAGTAGCTGTACTTCTACAAAGAATCTTTTCCACACACTTGACAAGATGTGAAGGTTTTTCCTTAGTTTCAGTGCCTTTTATGTACTCTTCTTTTAAAATAAAAAATAAAATGTTTTATTTATTCCACTTGATTTTTTGAGAGAGTCTGTATGTCTGGATCTTTCCCCCATCTTTCATAGGGGTTAAGATTTTTGTTGTTTTTCTTGTTTTTAATTTTGGTAAACATTGCTGATTTGAAAGAGTATGGTCTGCCTGACTTTACTGAGTCAATATTTATCTACTTCCCCAATTTAAAATATTACCCTTATTTTATTTGCTTCATAAAGATGGCAAAGATATTGTGTACATAAATCCTAAAACTAGTTTACAGATTCTCAACTTTTTGAAAATAAGGAATGCAACACTAACTTCCTTCAAAGTGTTTATAGTCACAATGCATACCTGCAGGAGGAAAGGTAGTCTGGTTTTCTGGGTGCTTTAAAGCAGTGATTTTATGGTAGGTACACAGCTTGAGGTCTAATTCTACTGTGATTTGTATTTCACATCTAACATTTAACAAAGCTTCACAGTTAAAGAAATTACTACATAGCTTAAAGCTAAATGTCTATGGACAGTATGCACCATAGCAACATTAATGAACTAATTTAAGATTACTTCATAAAACCTTCCCTCCCTTCACCTAAATCTCCATGCACACCCCTTGTAAAAATAATTTAAATGTCTCACACTTACTGAGACATAGAAATGAGGGAATTAATTTACAAATATCTTCCCTGAAAAAATAAGATTTGTTGATTCATGTAATCATGTCCTCACAATTAATAAAATAATAATACATAATAAAATAATTACTTAAACTTAAATTCATGCAACTATATGGTTCTTAAACTTTAACATGCAGTAGAATTCCCTGAAAGGCTTGTCAAAACACAGATTGCTAGGAGGCTCTCACTGCTACCCAAGATAAAATAACAAGGACCAGATTTACCCTTTTAACTGAAATAGCCAAAATGAATGAATGAATGAATGAATGAGAGAGAGAGACTTCTGAGAAGATGGTGGAATAGGGAGTTGCAGGGCTCACTCTTAAAAAAAAAAAAACAGCTAGTGGACAGGCAGATATGGTCCGTCCACTGTTCTTGGGCTCTGGTGACCAGGGGTGTACTATGCAGTATCCAGGGAAGAGCAAGATAAGAGACTGAGAAACCGCGGAGATCTGTGACTCATTGGGCACGGCTTCTGGCACCCATCCCTCACTCTGGAGACAACAAGTTCAGGTTGGGTTGCGACCCTGCCTGATGGGCTGCTGCAGATTGGGGGGGCCCCAGAAATCCTCCTCTCCAAGAACAGGGTGGGACACAGCCCAGTACTGATACAACTTTTGGCCAGTGAATTGAGACCCCTGAGTCCAGCTGTTTTAGCCTGTCCTGACAAGCAACTCCATGTCATTGTTTTGAACCACGTCAGAGCGGAGTTGGCAGAGATCTATAAATACCCTGTCTTCTTAGTGCTGTGGGGAATAGGTTACTGAAGAGCACCATCTGCCGGACAGGTCAGGAAAGCACACTTTCAGGGAGCTGTCAAAAAGACTCTTTGGACAAGAACATGTGCTGGGCAGGCCAAGAAAACACAGCCTCAGAGAGCTGGAAAACAAACAAACAAAAAACTTTCTGGACTTCCGGGAAGGTGGCGGACTAGAAACACACGGGACTCTCTTCTCTCTCAGAAAAATAGAGGAGAGGCAAAAATGGCCTGGAAAAAAATCTTCTAGGGTTTAGGACACCAGGGGAAGGTTGGACACAGCCCAGAAGAGAGAGGGACAAAGGAAAAGACTTGTGACAGCAAAACTGTGAGTTAAAAGCGGCAGTGCTGGCACCCTCCCCCACACTAAAGACACTTTTGAATTCTCAGGCCTTTGGGCCAGTGGCTACAGACAAGGGGGCCCCAGGGATCCACCTCGCCAGGAAAGGGGAGAGAGGGACACAGCCTAAGGTTGACTCAGCTTTTGACCCACAGATTTGGTCTGCTATGTCCCAGGAGCCCTTCCAGGACAGATGGGGACGCACCATTGTTTGCTTTGGGAGCCAGCTAGAGAATAAAGAGATCTGGGAATAAAGAGGTCTGACCCTTTCAATTTCCTTCTCTACTAACCTGGACTGATTATGGAGGACGCAGAGGGGAGTGAAATTATTTCCTACCTGGGAAAAGGGCGGGGGCTGCCAGCAAAGGTTGGAGAACTATCTCTGAGAAAGTTTGAATTGTGAGGCTCTTAGCCTCCAGGCAGGAATGTCTGTCACATTGATCCAGTGCGTTTTGCAGCAAACACACTCCCATCAGGCATTGAAATGAGAGGGCTGCCAAAGAGTGCCATCTGCTGGCAGACCAAGGAAGTGCACATGAGGAAATTAAAAGTAAATAACTGAGAGAGGCTTTTTCTGGCCTTTATAACCTCCTTCCCCAAGGTTCTAGAAAGTAGTTCTGCACCATTACTGGGTGCAGAGCCCAGTTTTGAACAAATAACAGAGAAAACCCTAAAGACCCAGGTTGAGCGAAGAATCAAAGAACAGCAGTAACACACAGCCTCCCACCACTAAATCTCTATGAAAGAGAGAGAAATTGAGCATCTGAGTAAACTCACCATCCTAATTAGATGCCTAGACATCAGCAAAAAATTATGAGCCATACTAAGAAAATGGAAGACATGGCCCAAGAAAAAGAAGATATCAAAGCTCCAGAAGAGATGCAGGATTTCAGACAACTAATCAATGAGATGCACAGAAA
Source organism: Cabassous unicinctus (assembly GCA_029593785.1). Classification (NCBI taxonomy): domain Eukaryota; kingdom Metazoa; phylum Chordata; class Mammalia; order Cingulata; family Chlamyphoridae; genus Cabassous; species Cabassous unicinctus. The sequence continues at coordinate 20,095 of JAQZBX010022607.1, read as the reverse complement.
TTTCCAAAAACAAATTAATGAGCTGAAAGACAACATGGCTAAAGAGATAAACAACATCAAGAAGACATTGAACGAGCACAAAGAAGAATTTGAAAACCTGAATAGAAAAGTAACAGAGCTCATGGGAATGAAAGACACACTAGGTGAGATAAAAAACACATTAGAGGCATACAACAGCAGATTCGAAATGATAGAAGAAAGAATAAGTGATACCAAAGACACAAAGACAACAGCTGAAATAGAAGAGAGAAGAGAACAGAGAGAGAAAAGAATGGAAAAAAAATGAGTAGGAGCTCAGGGAATTGAATGACAACATGAAATGCAGCAACGTATGTGTCATGGGCATTCCAGAAGAAGAGAAGGGAAAAGGGGCAGAAAGCGTCTTTGAGGAAATAATAGCTGAAAATTTCCCAACTCTCACAAAAGAAATGAACTTACATATCCAAAAAGTGCAGTACACCCCAATCAGAATAAATCTGAATAGACCTACTCTAAGACACATACTACTCAGAATGTCAAATATCAAAGATAAAGAGAAAATTCTGAGAGCAGCAAGGGAGAAGCAAACCATCACATACAAGGGACACCCAGTAAGACTTAGCATGGATTTCTCATCAGAAACCATGGAGGCGAGAAGACAGTGGTATGATACAATTAGAATACTGAAAGAGAAAAACTGGCAGCCAAGAATTCTTTATCCAGCAAAATTGTCCTTCAAATAAGAAGGTGAGTATAAAATATTCCCAAACAAACAGAAGCTAAGAGAGTTTGTAAAAGAGAATCCACTTTTGCAGGAAATATTAAATGAAGCCTTAGAACCTGAAAGAAAAAGACAGGAGAGAGAGGCTTGGAGGAGAGTATAGAAGAAAGAATAGCAGAAAGGAAAACCAAAAGAGTAAAAAGAAAGACAAAAAATAAGATATGACATATGAAAACCAAGGAAAAAAATGGTGGAAGTAAATAATGCATTTACAGTAATATCAGTAATATCACTGAATGTGAATGGATTAAACTCCTCAACCAAAAGATGACAGAATGGATAAAAAACACGAGCCATCCATATGCTGCTTAAAAAAGTCTCACCTTAGCCCAGGGATGTAAACCAGCTGAAAGTGAAAGGTTGGAAAAAGATACTCTATGCATATAGTAACCAAAAAAGAGCAGGGGTAGCTATACTAATAACAGACAAAACAGACTTTAAATGCAACAAATTTATAAGAGATACAGAAGGCCATTATATATATTAAGAAAAGGGATAATCCACAAGGAAGATATAACAGTCATAAATATCTATGCACCTGGGGAGCGGATGTGGCTCAGGCAGTTGGGTACCCAACTCCCACATGAGAGGTTCTGGGTTCAGTTCCCGGTGCCTCTTAAAGAAGAAACAAATACACAATGAGCAGACAATGAGCAAAGACAACAACCAGACAAGCAGAATGCAAGCAAAAACAAATGAGCAGGGAGCAGATGTGGCTCAAGCAGTTGGGTACCTGCCTCCCACATGGGAGGCCCTGGATTTGGTCCCTGGTGCCTTCTAAAGAAGAAACAAACAGACAATGAGCAAAAACAATGAGCAAACATGTAAGGGAGCCATCTCTGGTGGGGGGGTGACTATGCACCTAACCAGGGTGCCCCAAAATACATGAGGCAAAGACTGGCAAAACTGAACGAAGAAATAGACATCTTTACAATATTGTTGGAGACTTCAACACACCTCTCACATCATTAGATAGAACATCTAGACAGAAGATGAACAAAGAAACAGAGAACTTGAACAATATGATAGACAAGTTAGACCTAATGGGTATATATGGAACTTTGCAACCAAACTCAGCAGGTTATACATTCTTCTCAAGTGCCCATGGATCTTTTTCCAGGATAGACCACATATTAGGTCACAGTGCAACTCTCAATAACTATAAAAAGATTGAAAGTATACAAAGCACCTTCTCATATCATAATGGAATGAAACTGGAAATCAATAATAGACAGGAAAAAAGTAAATTCACAAATGTGTGGAGGCTGAACAACACACTCCTAAATAATCGGTGGGTCAAAGAAGAAATTGCAAGTGAAATCAGTAAATATATCAAGACAAATGAAAACCAGAACACATCTTATCAAAACTTATGGGATACAGCAAAATCAGTCTTGCGAGGGAAATTTATAGCCTTAAATGCCTATATTAAAAAAGAAGAAAGAACTAATATCAAAGATCTAACTGAACTACTGGAGAAACTAGAAAAAGGACAGCAAACCAATCCCAAAGCAAGCAGAAGGAAAGAAATAATAAAGATTAGAGCAGAAATCAATGATATTGAGAACAACAATAAGAAACCAATAGAGAACATCAACAAAACCAAAACCTTGTTCTTTGAGAAGATCAATAAAATCGACAAACTCCTAGCTAGAATAACAGAAAAAAAGAGAGAAGATGCAAATAAATACAATCAGAAATGAAAGGGGGGAAGTTACAACTGACCCCATAGAAATAAAAAGGGCCATAAGAGGATATTATGAGAAACTGTATGCCAACAAACTAGAGGCATAGATGAAATGGACAAATTCCGAGAAATGCACAAACAACCTACACTGATGCTACAAGAAATACAAGAACTTAACAAAACAGTGCTAAAATTTTTTTAAAAGACCTAAACAAATGGAAAGACATTCCGTGTTCATGGATTGGAAGACTAAATATTGTGAAGATATCAATGCTACTCAAACTGATTTATAGATTCAATGCAATACCAATCAAAATTCCAACAGACGACTTTTCAGAAATAGAAAATTACCAAATTCATTTGGAAGGGAAAGTGCACCCAAATTGCCAAAAACATTCTATAAAAGAAGAATGTTTTCACTGCCTGACCTTGAAACATATTACCTTGTACATGGGAAGCAGGCACTCAACCACTTGAGCTACATCCACTCCAGGTAAATTGACTTTTTACAAGACTGCCAAGTCCACTCAGTTGGGAAAGAATATTCTCTTCAACAAATGGTGCTGGGAAAACTGGATATCCATATCCAAAAGAAAGAAAGAGGACCCCTACCTCACACCTTATACAAAAATTAACTCAAAATGGATCAAAGACCAAAACACAAAAGCCAGGACCATAAACCTCCTAGAAGAAAATGTAGGTAAACATCTTCAGGATCTTGTGGTAGGAGGTGGTTTCATACACCTTACAACCAAAGCACAAGCAACAAAAGAAATAGATAAATGGGACCACCTAAAAATTAAATGCTATTGTGCTTCAAATGACTTTGTCAAGAAGGTAAAAAGGCAGCCTACTCGATGGGAGAAAACATTTGGAAACCACATATCTGATAAGGGTTTAATATCCATGATATATAAAGAGATCCTACAATTCAACAATAAAAAGACAAACGACCCAATTAAAAATGGGCAAAAGACTTGAATAGACATTTTTCAAAAGAGGAAATACAAATGGAAAACAAAAACAAAAATATCAAAGGATGTTCAACATCACTAGCTATTAGGGAAATGCAAATCAAAACTATGAGATAGGAAAGCCGATGTGGCTCAATCAGTTGGGCACCTGCCTACCACATGGGAGGTCCTGGGTTCGGGTCCTGATGCTTCCTAAAGAAGATGAGCAGACACCTGCATGTGCCGCAATGAGCTAAACACCGCACACCGCCACAAGCAGCTAGGTGCCACACCTGCTGCAATGAGCAGACGCCTGAACAAGTAGATGCCACAAGCCAGTAGATGCCACAGCCTGCAGGAAGTGGATGTGGCTCAGGCCGTTGGGTACTCCTCTCTCATGTGGGAGGTCCCAGGTTCAGTTCCTGGCGCCTCCTGGAGAAGACGAGCAAACAATGGGCAGACAGATGAGAGAATCATCTGGAGGAGGAGGGGATAAAGAAAAAACAAATAAATAAAAGTAAATAAATCTTAAAAAAAAAAAACACTACGATATCATTTCACAACTTACAGAATGGCCATTATATAAAAAACAGAAAACAAGTGCTAGAGAGGAGAAATACAAACACTCCTTCACTGTTTATGCGAACGTAGAATGGTATATAGCCTTTGTGGAAGAGTTTGGGAGCTCCTCAAGGAGCTAAATATAGATAACGCTATATGATCCAGCAATCTTACCTTAGGTTTATACCCAGAAGAAATGAAAGCAACAAAACCAAAAGTTGGTTCTATGAAAAAATCAATAAAATTGACAAACTATTAGACAGACTGATGAACAAAAGTAGAAAATACAAATAACAAAAATCAGCAATGAAAAGGGGGACATTTCTACCAATCCCGATGAAATAAAAAGGGTACTATGAAATAATAGGATACTATGAAACCATTGCATGACAGAAGGTCCTAAAGATGCTTCCCTACATTTTCTTCTAGGAGTTTGAAAGTTCTAGCTCTTATATTAAGATCTTTGATCCATTTTGAGTTGGCTTTTGTGTATGGTTTGAGATAAAAGGGTCATCCTTTTATTCTTTTCTTATTTTTGGCAAATTGAGATCCAGTTTCCCAGCATCATTTGTTGAAGAGACTATTCTTTCCCAGTTGAGTGGTCTTTGCCACCTTGTCAAAACTCAGTTGACCAGGAGTAGGAGCTAGATGGTGGCAGAGGAGGGAGCTCTAAGAGTCAGCAGTTAGTAATTAGATAGGATCTAGTAAATCACCTGTTTAGGGGACTCCGGAGACCAGAAGAACACTGTACACCATCCAGGTAAGAACGGAAGGAAAAGTCTGACCATCTGCAGTGGTAATTCATGAGTAGATCCTGCCACATTGTGGAAGCCGGTACCCATCCCCCACTGGCAGGGCAGGCCTCTTGCAGAGCCACTCCCTGGCTGGCTTTGGAAGATCCACTTCCCCCAAACGGGAAGAGATGGTCGGGAACAGACTATGACTACTGATTAGGTAATTAGGCTAGCTAGATTCCAATTCTAGGTACTGCTAAAGTTTGAACCCATCCAAATTAGAAAGACACCGGCAGTCTCCGTTTTCATTCTGTCCCCAGCAGGAGTGTAAGCGGGGCTTAATGAAAATCAGTGACTTCCTGGACAGTAGGTATCCACTCTCTCTGCCCAGGTCAGATTACCATCCTTGCCAGGGGAGGAAGGTGGGCAGAGATACATCAGTCTCTCTGGGCAGCTGCAGTCACATCCTGCTTGGCTTAGATTGCTGCCCCAGCCTGGGCTCCCACCCCGCCACCGGCAAGGGAGAAAGCTGGGCGGAGCTCCATTAGTCTCGCCCGTCAGCTAGTTTCACCCTGCACAGCAAAGTTTACTGCCTGCGTCTTCCACTCCATCCCTGCCCCAGCCAGGGGAGGGAGGTGGACGGAGATAAATCAATCTTTATGGGCAGCCAGAGACAGTTTAATCCGGCAAGGCTTAGAGTGTCACCCACGTCGGTGGCTCGATCCTCACCACAGGCAGGGGAGGAAAGTGGGCGGAGCTTCATCAGTTTCTCGCGACAATGTGGGTAGTTTCAGCCCAATAGCTCAGAAATCGGTTTTCTTGTCTCAATCCTGCTTCCAGCAGGGGAGGGTCTGTGGTTAATGTAGAGATACAGAACAGCTTGTTAAAGGGCGTCTCTTCCCCAGGATATGGGGGTGGGGGGAAGGCCCAGCACAGGTTGGAGCAGTTGATGAGATCTGTGATCACAGGGTCTGAGATCTGTGCAAAGTTTCATCTCCGTGTGGCTGACAGCCTCAGTCTCAATCAGACACTGATTGTCCAAAGACTTGGATATTTTTCCGAAGAGGAAATACAAATGGCAAACAAACAACAGAAAGACATGAAAATAGCAACATCACTTGCTATTAGGAAAATGCAAATCAAAACTACAATGGTGCAACTGGAAAAAGACCTTGACCAAAAAGGGGAAAAGGTAAAGACAAATGAGTTTATATGGCTAAGAGACTTCAAAGTGAGTCGGGAGTCATTCCAGAGGTTATGCTTATTGACGTCTCAGCAGGATCTCAGTGACTGCACAAATTTAACACTACCCCAAATAGTGGGGCTCCTGAGGGCCCTGGAGACAAGGCCTTATGGGACTGAAGCCCCCTCTCAATTAGAAGTGGAGTGGGCATCACCATCCCAGAATCCTCAGGATTGGGGAATGAACTAGGGACTAGAGTGGATTTACTGGTATTCTACTATAGACTTGTGATTCTAGCAATGAAAGAAATTATATCATTGATGTGGAGGCAGTGGCCACTGGAGGTTCTGAGGAAAGGGAGTGGAAAAACAGATGTAATACGGGGTCATTTTCGGGACTTGGGAATTGTCCTGAACGACATTGCAACAACATACAGGCCATTATTTATCTTGCCATAACCTACAGAATTGTGTGGGAGAGAGTGTAAACTACAATGTGAACCATAGTCCATGCTTAGTGACAGTGCTCCAAAATGTGTCCATCAATGGCAATGAATGTACCACGCTAATGAAGGATGTTGTTAATGTGGGTAAAGGTGGGCGGTGTGGGGAGCGGGGGAATATGGCAATCCCCTATTTTTTTTTTCTTTTTCTTTTCACCTATATTTTTTATGTAACATTTGTGTAATCTAAATATCTTTAAGTATATACATATTTAAAAAAAACTACAATGAGAGGGGAGCACATGTAGTTCAAGTGGTTGAGCGCCTGCTTCCTATGTACGAGGTCCCAGGTTCGATCCCCGGTACCTCAAAAAAAACAGTGAGGTATTTTATACCTGTTAGAATGACCACTATTAAAAAAACAAAACAAAAAAAACACTACAAGTGTTGGAGAGGATATGGAGAAACAGGAATACTCCTTCACTGCTGGTGAGCATGTAGAAGGGTACATCCTCTTTGGAAGACAGTTTCGCCATTCCTCAGGAAGGAAGCTAAATACAGATCTGCCTATTATCCAGCAATCCTGCTACTATGTATTCAGAAAAACTGGAAGCAAGGATGCCAACAGACATGTGCACACTGACGTTCATAATGGCATTATTCACAACTGCCAAAAGATGGAAACAACCTAAGTGTCACCATCAACCAATGAATGAACAAATGTGGTATACACATATGATGGAATATTATTCAGCAGTAAGAAGAAATGAAGTCCTGATGCATACAACAACATGGATGAACCTTGAGAACATTATGCTGAGTGAAATAAGCCAGTCACAAAAGGACAAATATTGTATGGTCTCACTAATATGAATTATAATGAGTAAACTCATAGAATTAAACCTAGAGTATAGGTTACCAGGAGATAGAATGAGGGTTGAGAAGGGGAAGCTGATGCTTAATGTGTATAGAATTAATAAGGTTTATTGTGAATGTTTGGAAATGGATAGAGGTGATGGTGACACATTATTGTGAGTATAATCCAGCACTGTTTTATGGATGTGACTGTGGTTGAAGGGAAGCTTTGGGTCGTATATGTCAACAGAAGGAGAGCTAGAGAATACTGTATAGCATGTGAACCTGGTTGTGGATGATGACTGGTTAAAAGTACAAATACAAGAATGTTTTCTTCCATGAAGTAGAACAAACTTACATCACAATCACAAGGTGTTAATAACAGGGTGGTATATGGGGAAAACACAGCTGATGCAAACTATGGATTATAGTTAATAGTAATATTGTAATATTTTTTTCAATTGTAACAAAAGTACTATACCAATCATGGGGGGCGGGGAGAATACAGGGTATGGGTTTTTTCTTTTTGGTGTAATGAAAATGTTCTAAAATTGATTGTGGTGATGAATGCACAATTCTGTGATTAGATTAAGAGCCACTGACTGTACACTTTGGATGGGTAAAAGTGTTTTTTTAAAAAAGGGACTGGCAAAAAGAATAAAGAAGTATAATCCAACATATGCATTTACAGGAGACTCACCTCAGATCCAAAGACACAGAGAGACTGAAAGTTAAAGGATGGTGTATTAGTTAGGGTTCTCCAGAGAAATAGAACCAATAGGATATACATGGAAATATTAAGAGATTTTTTAATAGGAATTGGCTTACACAACCATGGGGACTGGCAAATACAAATTCTATTGAGTAGGCCACAAATTGGAAACTCATGAACATGATGTTGAGTTCTCCAGGAGAAGGTTGGCTTTCTGAACTATAGATGGAAATTCTTTCTGACTGCTGAAATCATCAGTTCTCCCTTTAAAGCCATCAACTGATTAGATGAGTTGATTAAATTCATACAGAATAGCAAGGGACCCTATAGCCAAAATAATTTTGAAAATGAACATACTTGGCAGATTCACATACATCTATTTCAAAACTTATTATGAAGCTAGAATAATTAAAACAGTATGGTTCTGGCATAGCATAGGAGTATAGACGAACAGAATAGTACTGTGAGTCCAGAAATAGACCCACACTCCTATGGCCAATTCTTAGTCACAAGGGTGCCAAGCAAATGCAGTAGGGAAAGAACAGTCTCTTCCACACGCAAAAGAATGAAGTTGGGTCCCTACCCCACACTATATACCAAAATTAATTGAAAATGGATCAAAGACCTAAATATGAGAGCTAAAGCCATAAAACTCTTAAAAGAAAACAGAAAATATTGCTATGGGATTTGGCAATGGATTCTAGGTATGACATTCAAAGCAACAGCAGAAAAGAAATAATAGCTAAATTATACTTTATCAAAATAAAGGACATTATCAACAATGTAAAAAGGCAACATACAGAATGGGAGAAATCATTGCAAATCACGTATAATAAGGGTTTAATATCCATTATATATATATATATAACTTACAATTAAACAACAAAAAACAACAAACCATTAAAATAATGGACAAAGGACTTGAACAAACTTTTTTCCAAAAAAGGATATACAAATGGCTAATAAGTATGTGAAAAGGTGCTTAACATCATTAGCCAATAGAAAATGCAAATCAAAACCACAATGAGATACTTCACACCCAGCAGGATGGTTATTATTTAAAAAGAATTAAAAAAAAAAGAAAAAATAGCACATGTTGAGAGGATGCAGAGAAACTAGAATACTCATGCATTGCTGGTGGGAATGTAAAATGGTGCTACTATGGAAAGCAGTATGGCAGTTACTAAAAAAAAGGTAAATACAGGATTATCATATGTCCTGGCAATTCAACTTCTAAGTATACACCCAAAGAAAGTGAAAACAGGGACTCAAGTAGATATTTGTACACCAATATTCACAGCAGTCTTATTCACAATAGCCAAAAGGGAGACCCAATCCAAGTGTCCAGCAGATGATGGATAATCAAAATGTGGTATATACACATAATGGAATATTACTTGGTCATAAGAAGGAATGAAATGCTAACACATGTTGCAATATGAACGAACCTTGAAAAAATTATGCTGAGTGAAATGAGCAAGGCACATAAGGACAAATATTGCATGGTTTCATTTACATGAAATCTCTAGAAATTGCAAAGTGTATTAAAGGTTACCAGTAGAGAGCAGAGGAGTAATGGGGGAGCAGTTGCTTGTTGGGTATAGAATGTCTAAAAATTTTGGAAATTTTGAAATAAAATTAATTAAAAAAAAACACAACAACACTGAATACCAATACAAATCTATCAGAATGACTAACTAAAAAGGATGATCATACCAAGCTTTAGCTACTATATGGAGATAATGGAACTCTCATACACTGCTGGTGCAATTATAAAATAGCAAACCACTTTGGAAAACAATTTGGTAGTTTCTTAAAAAGTTAAATATTCACCTATTTTATGATCTGGCCATTCCACTTATACCTTCCTAGATATTTACCCAAGAGAAAACGATATATATGTCCATACAAAGACTTATACAGGAGTGTTCAAATCAGCTTTATTTGTAACAGCCCAAAACCAGAAACAACCCAAATGTCCATGTTTTAGTTTCCTAGGCTGCTCAAAGCAGATACCATGAAATGTATTGGCTTTTAACAATGGGAATTTATTAGCTTACAGTTTGAGGCCATGAGAATGTCCAAATCAAGGCATCATCAAGATAAGGCTTTCCTCTCTAAGACTGGCTGCTGGCAATCCTTGGGTGCTCTGCCACATGTATATGGATGGTGGCATCTGCTGGTCTCTCCCTTCTCTTTCGGGTTTCACTGCTTTCAGATTCTTGCTTCCATGGCTTTCTTTCTCTCTGTATTCATTCCATTTATAAAGGACTCCAGTAAGAAGATTAAGATCCACCCTGGACTATGCCTTAACTGAAGTAATCTTATGAAAACCTTACAAAGAATGGATTAAATTTAAGAACATGTTTTCCTTGGGTACACAGTTTCAAACCACCAGTCCATCAACAGGTGAATGGGAAAAAATGCTGTTATGATAGCCATTTAATGGAATACTCAATAATAAAAAGGAAAGAACTATTGATGCACACATGAATGAATCTCAAAATTATTGAGTGAAAGAAGCCAGATCCCCACCAAAAAAGAGTACATTCTGTAATATTCCATTTATATAACACTTAAGAAAATACAAACTAATCTATAGCGTCAGAAAACATATCAGTGGTGTTTTGCAAGGGGAGGCAGAGAAGGGTGGAAGGGAATACAAAACAGAATGAGGAAATTTTGGGAGGTGATGGATACATTCACTATCTTGACTGTGATGATAGTTTCATGGGTATATACAAATGTCAAAACTTATCAATACATTCAGTTTATTATATTCAATTATAATCAATAAAAATATTTTTTATAAAAACACATTGCTGGGCTCTATCTCCAGAGCCTCTGATTACAAAAATATTTACCCATTTTATTAAACCAAAATCAATCATTTCAATAGTTTCCTACTGAAATCTAAAAATCCATTCACTTAATAGCAAGGATGACATCTTTGGAATGTAAGGTTACTATTTTCCAAAAGTATTTCAATCAATCTACAAGCAATCTGTACTAAATTTTTTTCATACAAGCTGATGCAGAAAAACACACACAAGAGAATAGCAAAGAGATGAAGGATCCATGAAGATCAGATTTCTAGTGATTAAGAAGAAACGGCATAATGATGACAAAGAGAATGGGAAGGAAAACAAAATAAAAGAACCCAAGCCTCACGGTGGAGCTAGTAAGGTGGGATAAGACCTATGACTATTAGACAACAATCTTAACTTGGAGAAACACATGGTGTGGTATTCAAGTAATGAGTGGCAAAGAAAGGTTGGTGTACAGTAGTCCAGAAGTAACACTGGGGAATAGGATATAACAGAACTCTACTACCATCTTTTTTCTCTCAGTATCTGTGCATCAAGAGATAGGCAATGTTAGAAATTCAAAATAATCATAATCCTGTTTCATTAACCAACTACTAACTTACAACTTGTTTTCCCAAAAATTGGTTAGATATGGGATAAATTTTGGGAACCATGATTCTGTATCTTGTATCAAATTGTTTCATATATTTCAAACAAACAGGGAAGTGTAATTGGAAGAAATTCTAGAGGCTCTATTTTATTAACTGCTAATTTCTAATGACATAATAGTAAATGCCACAATTCAAAGATGTTATAGATGGCAAATAACGAATATATCTTGGCTATCTGGTGGAATATTAAGTTATTTATGAAAATTTAGTCATTATTATGAGCTAACATATTTTGTTATTTAAAAGATACTTATTCATAATTAGGCTTCTCAACTTCTTCAAATGTTTTCTGAGAACTAATTTCTCAAAAGTTGGTAGATAAAAACCTAAAAATCACTTTTTCCCCAAGTTATCGTGAAAACGAAAAAAGTAGTAAAATGCAGACTTATAAAAACAAATGAATTAAGTGAAAACACAATGACAAATTTTAATGCCATCTTTTAAAAATCCACTGTAATATTTTGTAGCATACTTAGTATACTTAGAAGAATATTACCCAGTAACTTCTAAAAGGGAAATATGGAAGATGTTTTCTTATTAACATACAATTTAAAATCCATAAAATAATATCATAAAGTTGCTAATTTAAAAAAAAGAATAAATAAAAAGAATTTGAGATTTAAAGTAAACAAACAAAAAAAGGTAGCAAATGAAGGAGAGTCTAACAATACCTAGATTAAAAAAGAATATTTTCATCAGATTAGTTCATAAGATCATTGGACTGTTATAAAGGGTATGAAATCTCTTAAATGATCTGCCTACTACCCAACTTGACTTACTTGCATGTTCAAAGCGAAGTACACAGAAGATTTTCATTTGAATTAAAAACTGTCAAGAAGTAAAATGAACCCAGTAATGCACAACTTTCATTTAAAATGCATTTTCAAGAATTCCTACCCTACTCAAAAGTAACACAAGATATCCAAATGCTTTTATATCCACAGTCTTTAATTCTGTTTTCAGTAATGACCATAAATGCCTTCACAAAATGTCTTTTTCACTGAAAATAGAAGGCACAAGGCATTACATATACCCTTAAAGCAGTGATTCCTTCAGATACTGGTGGAAATAAACATTAAATGGCAGGGTTCAGATACTAACAATGTCTCTCCCTCAAAAAAAAAAAAAAAAAAAAGACAACAAAAAAGAAAAATTGCACAAAAAATTAAGATATCAATCTTGCTCAGGTTCCTGATGCAGTTTTAAGTTAATTTTACAAGAACATAATTTGAAATTAAGAGATAAACCAGTTAAGTATGATACGGTTTTCAACATGTGTTAGGTTTCGGTTAAATACAGTAAATATGAAGACACCATTATCACGCTAAATGGCATCCTTTGCTACTCTGCTATGCAAAATAAACTTGAAATAATTTATCCTGTAGTGGTGTAATTTAAAAGACCCTTGACATGACACTAACAACTTTCAAATTCTAGTCACAAACTGTATATAAATTGTAGGATTATTAAAATACACCTATTTGAAAATTAATAAGATGGCCATTGATATCTAAATAAGATTTCCCAGAAAGATATGAAAACTTTCACATATAAAAGTAGTTGCCCCTTTTCCATAAGGCCAACTGCTGTTTCACAAAATAACTCATATGATCCAAGGCAAATAATTTCTTTCAAATGCCATATTCTCTCTATGACTTTGAGGTATGCTCCAAGAGACTGTATCCATGAGAAAAGGGCACCTTTGGCCATCAGACCACAGTTACAAACAGAAGTCTTTCTTGGGTCAGGAGTGCCCTTAAGAGTAATGCCAACAGAGAGCAAGAGATAGCTTCTGAACCCTTCTTTTTACAAAAAACCTGCAACTAAAATTGGTTACTTTAGAGGGTAATTCAAGACAGTTATTTACATAAACTATGTAATATGTGCCTAATTCAAATACTGGCTTCTACAAGACACTCCTATTTAAACACAAACCAAACAATCATTTTCTATCAAACCACATTCATCTACTTTTGGCAAGGGAGGACAGTTTAAACAAAACAAAACAAAAAGAAAAGGAAACAAACAAAACGTAGCTATAACAGTGAATTAAGCAAAGATCCTGTCAAATAACGGTAGGCAAAGTGTTCTAAGAAACATTCATTTAGGGGAAGAAAACCCTATCAAACAAATAACGCAACTGGAAATCAATCTTATCACATAAAAGGCTTATGAATTCATTTGAAATAAGAATAATTCAGTTTGGAAAATAGCTAATTATAAGGTTTATAATTAGAATGACTCTGAAAAACATCCAAGCTAATTAATCTAAACTGACCCACTTAGTAAAAGGTAAGAATAAATAAACATTTTCTCCCTATAACCAGATTAATGCCTTTGGAGAAGTTGATAAGATTAAAATTTGAAAATGGTAATGAAAATGATGTGAAAATCTAAATGGCAAATGAAAATAAACCATGCCTACTAATAAACACACTGGGCAGCAAGAAAACATTTTTAAGTAATGATTACTAAACACAGAATGCCTTATAAAATTACATATCGTCATCAAGCTTAGAAAAAAGCTTCAAGATTAGCAGCTGGGCTCTGTGAAACATATAGGACAACAAAAGGCACTACATAAGCATCAATTACTTCTAACTATATCTGAACAGTTCAGTCTTTTCCTTCTTCTTAAGAAGATAGCCAGTGTGAATATTTATTTTTATATCCCCCTGAGTTTTAACATGATTGGGCACAGCAGCACCAATTAAAAAAAATATCTGCAATGCCAGCACTGCAGTTTGGAATCACTTATGCTGATGGCTCCACAAGTCTCTCATAAGAGCACTTTAAGTACATGATTAAAAACACAGAAATGCCTGTCGGTGTTTCAGTATTAAAGTGGAACCACCACAGATATCCATTTTTAAAAAATGCACTAAAAAGGTCTGTTTATATAGTTCAGTCTTTCTGCCCTGTATTCATCAATTACGGCTACTTTCCACTCCTGCTCCGCCGAAAGCTCTTTGTGTGTTTGGTTGAAATGTCAGTATGTTTCATGATGTGCAAGCCTTTTGGGTGGAAAATCCTGGCAAATATCATGCCATGCCTGTTTTAAGCAGTATGCCTTGCAGATCCTCTGGCAATGCTAATATAATTGCATCTATGTGTGTCCGTAACTTTTCCATCGTGTCAGGTTTCACAGGTAAATGCTCTCGATCAGCCTGCAACTAGAGAAGGAACATTTAGTAGCAATTAAATTATCTTATGAATTTGTATTCATGTTATATTGTCTAAGTAAACAGTTTTAATGATAGAATGATTTGGAAAATTTCAGACTTAACTTAGACGAGAATTTACAGAAAACGTAAAAGAGCAAAGAATATGCCATCTAAACAATACATTGCTATGCTCAATAAAAAGATTCTATGTAAATTCATAGATAATATCCAGGCACGCATTGTGGTATTAAATATAAGTGACAAAATTTTAGAGCTTATTAGATTCTATGTAAAAAAATTTTAGAATAATATGGCATCAATATGGCTTGAGTAACTATTTTCTTGTTTTTTATTTCTTTTGTTTTGTTCCTTTTCTCTTCATTTTTATTATTTTTTAACTATCTATTTTCAGTCATTAGTACCAAGGAAAATCTACCATTAATTGATTGCACTCAAGTCCTCTCAATTATAGTTACTTCTGTGACACATCATGGTTTGTCAGTATAAATAAAAGGAAAATATCTTCACAAAAAATTCAATTTAATCTTATCTGGTCTGGCTACATACCAATTTATTTTTCAGCTTCAATACAAGGTCTACTGTTTCTACTTCTGTATGTTTCTGGATCCAGATAAGTAAGTCCTAGAAGAATAAACAAATCCCAAATTAGTAAGCACTCAAAACAATATTCAAAAAGTTCTACGTCAGTAGGAGAGGATACTGGGAAAGAAGGACAAGAAGGAGAAGGAAAGCAGGGTATTTAACACAGATATAGCATTATGGTACAAGAATAATTGTACACATGATACCCTTATAACTGTTAATTGGATAATTTTCAACATTAGACAGAACAATTGTATTTTATTTAGAAATAAAAGATAATGTAAGAAAATTCCTTTCTGAGGCGGCTACTTTAAATCAATATTGAAAAACAAATTTGCAACTCAAGTACAATTCTAACCCACACTTCCAAGTAGAGGAACATTAGCTAACAAATCAAAATAAGCGTGAACATGAGTATATTCTTCAAATAGACTCTTCCTGGGCTTACCTGTGGTTGCTTACATGGAAATCTTTTCTCTCAAAGCCTCAGTCACAAACATAACATACAAAAACCTATGGGATTCAAGAAAGGCAGTGCTTACAGAGAAAGATATAGTTATAAATGCTTATATTAAAAAAGGAGAAAGATCTCAAATCAGTAACCTGTCCTTACAACAGGAGGAACTAGAAAAAGAAGAGCAAACTAAAGCCAAAGTGAGCAGAAGGAAGGAGATAAAGACTAGAGCAGAAAGAAATGAAACAGAGAATAGAAAAACAATAAAGAAAATCAATGGAGAGTTGGTTCTTAGAAAAGATTAAAAAAACAACTGACAAACGTTTTGCTAGCCTGTCAAAGAAAGGAGAAACAAATAATAAAAATTAGAAGGGCGGGGGGGCGTTATTACTACTGATCTTACAGAAAGAAAAAGGATTTTAAGGATACAATGAACAAAGTATGCCAACAAAGCTGATAAACTACACGAATGGGAAAATGTTTAGAAACACACAAATTGCCTAAACCAAATCAAGAAATAGATTTGAAATAGAAGACCTCAACAGACCAATAACAAGTAAAGAGACTGAATTAGTTATCAAAAACCTCCCAACAAGAAAAGTCCAGGAGCAAACAACTTCACTGGTGGATTTTACCAAACACCCACAGAAGAATTAACATCACTCCTTCTCAAACTCTTAAAAAAAATGAAGAAGAGGAAACACTTCCTCACTCATTAACGAGGCCAGCGTTACCTTAATACCAAAGCCAGATAAAGGTATGAAAAGAAAATTACAGACCATATCTCTTATGAATATACATATAAAAATCCTCAATAAAATATGAGCAAACTGAATTTAACAGCACATTAAAAGGAATATATACCATGAACAAGTATTTACCCCCAGGAATGCAAAGGTGGTTCAACATAAGAAAATCCATCAGTATAATACACCACATTAATAGAATGAAGGAGATAAAATGCATGCCATCTCAATTGATACAGAAAAGACATTTGACAAAATCTAGCACCCTTTCTTGATAAAGACACTACAAAAAAAATATGAATAGAAGGGAACTACCTTGGCATGATAAAGGGCACATATGAAAATCCCAGGCTAACATCATACTCAATGGTGAAAGACTGAATGCTTTCCCCCTAAAGTCAGGAACAAGTTCTAATCAGAGCAATTAGGCAAGAAAAAGAAATAAAAGATATCCAAATTGGAAAAGAAGGAGGAAAACTATCTCTATTTGCAAATGACATGATCTTATATATACAGCATCCCGAAGAAACTACAACAAAGATACCAGAACTAATAAATAAATTCAGCAAAGTAGTGGGGTTCAAGATCAACACACGATAATCATTGGTGTTTTCCTACACCAGTAATGAAAAATCCAAAATAGAAATCAAGAAAATTATTCCATTTATAACATCAACTAAAAAAATCAAATATCTAGGAATAAATTTAACAAAGGATATAAAGGACTTTGTATGCAGAAAACTGCAAATCATTCTGAGATCAATTAAAGAAAACCTAAATAAATGGAAAGATAATTTAGTGCTAATGAGTTCAAAGGTCTATTATTACAAAGATGTTAATACTCTCCAAAGCAATTTACAAATTAAATGCAATCTGAGTCAAAATTACAATAGCCTGCTTTGGAGAAATAGAAAAGCTAATCAACAAATTCCTGTGGAAGGGACCTCGAATAGTCAAAACCATCTTGAAAAAGAACAATTATGGAGAACTCACACTTCCAGATTTAAAAACTTATTACAAAGTTACAGCAATTAAAACAGGGTGGTACTGGCGCAAGGACTGATATATAGACCAATGTAATAGAATTTGGAGTTCAGAAATAAACTCACACATCTATGGTCAATTGCTTTTAAAAAGGGTGCCAAGTCCACTTAATGGAAAAAGAACAGTCTCTTCAACAAATGGTGTTTGTGTTAATCATCACACAAACATGCAAAAGAATGAAAGCAGACCGCTACCTCACACTACTTACAAAAATTAACTCAAAATCAATCAACCTAAATATAAGAGCTAAGACCATAAAACTTTTAGAAGAAAACAAAGGGAAATACCTTTAAGTACTTTTATTAAGCAACGGATTGTTAGATTTCACACTAAGAGCATGAACAATAAAAGAAAAAATAAATAAACGAGACTTCATCAAAATAAAAAATTTTTGTGCACCAAAGTACAAAATCAAGAAAGTGAAAAAACAACCTACAGAATGGGAGAATAAAAAGTAGAAACCATAATTTGATAAGGGTTTAATATAAAGAATATATAAAGAATTCCTACAAATCAAGAACAGAAAGACTTAATCCAATTAAAAAATGGGCAAATAACTTGGATTAGACTTTTCTCCAAAGATAAGCACATGAAAAGATGTGCAACATCATTAGCCATTAGAGAAATGTAAATCAAAACCACAATAAGATACCATCTCACACCCACCAGAACAGCTATTATTAAAAAATATGAAAATGACAAGTGCTAGTGAGGATATGGAGAAATAGGAAAACTATTATGGTGTTGGTGGGAATATAAAATGGTGTAGCCACTGTGGAACAGTTGGGTGGTTCCTCAGAAAATTAAACATAGAATTACTGTATGATCCAGCAATCCCATATCTAGATATATACCCAAAAGAAATGAAAACAGGGACTCAAACAGATATTTGAACACCAATGTTCATAGCAGTCTTATTTATAATAGCTAAAAGGTGAAAGCAACCCAAATGTCTATCAAGAGATATATGGATAAACAAAATGTGGCATATCCATACAATGGAATATATTCAGTCATAAAGGAAGGAAGTTCTGACATGCTACTTCATGGATGAGCCCTGAAGCTACCATGTTGAGTAAAGTAAATCAGACACAAAAGACATTATATATGAAATAACTAGAATATGCAAATACATAGACACAGAAAGTAGAGTACAGGTTACCAGGGATGGAGGGGAGGGGCAGTGGGAGTTAATGCATAATGGGGGTAGGGTTTCTGTTTGGGGAGGTGGGAAAGTTTTAGTAATGGAAGGTGGTGAGGGTAGGACAACGTTGTCAATGTGATTAATCCAATGAATTGTATGCTTTGAGAGTGGTTGAGATGGGAAATAATATGTTGTATATATTTTTCCATAAGGAAAAAAGAGAGAGAGAGAGACTAAAGATATAATGACAATTTAATGTAATACATGACCCTGGGAGAGATCTAATAATGGAGGTAAAAATGACTAAAATGATATTATTAGGACAATTAAAAAAACCCCAAATAACAGAATACAAACATAAGCTTTATTATGAATATTAAAGTTCTTCAATTTGTAATATATTTAAGGTAGTTACATAAGTGAATATCCTTGTTCTTGGGAAATATACATACAAGTATTAAGAGTTCAAGGAGCATGATGTATGCGAACTACTCTCAAATGTTTAGAAAATAGGTAAAGAGATACAGACAGATGGGTAGAAGGACATAAATTGTGCAAAATGTTAAAAGTTGGTAAATCTGGATAACTGGGTAGGGGATATACTGGAGTTCTCTGTATTGGTTTTGTATTATTTTATATTATTTTTGAAACCATTCTGTATGTTTGAAATTATTTCACGATAGAGTTTATAAAAAATACCCACAGTCACTGGGAGTTTATTAGAAAGTTAACAATGAAGATAGCCTACCTCAACATTTAAAGCTAAATACAAATGAAAATAAGAACATCCTTTATATTTTCACAAGTAGTTTAATTTAAAATAGTCTTGTGATAAATTATAGAATATGAAAAAGTCAGTAAAAGCATGAAAATATTGTAAATATTATGGGAAAAGGTGAATTAAGGAAAATAACTCAGGCTCTGGATTTGAAGCTTGGCTCCATCCAATGGTGTACTTGTAAATGTTTAACAACTGGCTATCCAGAAAAAAAAAGTCTCTGGTTTGTAGCATTTGCCAGTGTCTGTGGGGAAAATACTCCCACCATAACCAATTTCAAGTTATCAAGCTGAGGTCACTGAATTGCAGTGTTGGGAAGACAAACACACAATCTGCTCTATGAGACAGCACAAGTGACTCCAGCACACTTCTTGCTCCACTACTTAGTGATATAATCTGCACGAAGTCACTTAACTTCTCTACACCTTAGGTGATTTACCTCAGTGAGTTGTTGAGATAATTCAAGAGATAATAATATAAAGCATCTACACAGTCCTTAGCACATAGTACCTGATCTAGAAAAGTTAGCTGTTACTAATTTTAAAGAAGTGGATAAGAGTCTAATGTTCTAACCTCTAAGGATATTTCCAATATCTTTATTTTCAATAGTTGTTAATCATCACACAAACATGCTATTTTCTAACCTCTTCACAAAGAGCTTCTAAATGGAGTGCCTCCAATTTCTGAGTCATTTCCTTCCTCCGGGTCCTGAACCAGCCATCAAAATTTGGAGATTTTAGAAAATGCCTATAAAAAATTTTTTGTAAAAGAAAAGTTTAATTATAACTCATTTTCTT
>JAQZBX010022606.1:0-31442 GCA_029593785.1 Cabassous unicinctus | reverse complement strand
TTCTCACTGGGGTAGATAAATACTGTTTCGGGTGGTGCCCTCCTGGAGTCAGGGAAGCTGCCAGGCCTCCTCCCTAGATTGCCCACAGGGGCTGTAGAGGGGAGAGGATGCTGCAGCCCCGCCAAGGAAGACTGCTTGCTGGAGTTACAGTCCCGGGGGCTCCTAGGCAAGGAGAGACCACCCCGAGGCACAGGTATTCTGAGCATCTGGGAAGCAAATAGATGAAGCTCTGACCCCAGTTCTAGGCTGACATTGAACAGGAAGGCTGAGAAGCAGAGTGCTGAACGTAGAGCTTGGAGAGAGCGCACTAGGAACAGATGTGCGTAAAGGACAATCCCAGATGAGCATCTCAGATACCGAGCTCCGGCAGTGGGTTCCTTCTGAGGCAGGTAGGTAAGCTCCTGGGGGCCGGAACAGAGCTCTAGAGCAGTCTGGCGGACAGCTCGCCTTTCCTCCTTCCTTCACCACACAGCAGCTGTATTTCAGGTGTCTGTGTGTCATATCATGCCAGGGATGAAACCTCCTGCTGTTAAGTACTTCATGGTCTCGTAGGAAGTCAGGCATTCTATGAGTCAGCTTTTGTGAAATGATGCTCTCATAACAAATGCTTCCCAAACATTAACGGCTTACACAGTGAACATTTATTTCCTTGTTCCTGTTGCATATTCAGTTCAGCTCTTCTCTGTGTCCTCTGCCTTCTGGATCTGAGGCTGAAGGAGCATCCCTTCTCTGGGACTTGTCATCTTTAAGCACAAGAAAGTGATGAAACCAAGCAGTGGTTCCTTAAGCTTCTCCTCCTTTCTACTCATAAGCCCTGACCAGAGCAGGTTCATGACCAAGGCCAATGCCCCTGGGGAGGGGAAGTAGCCTCTCCTCTAGGGAAGCACTGCACTGAAAGACATGGGGTGGTGGGCAGAAGGATAGACTTCTCTTTCAAGGAGGGCAGAGAATATTTCGGAAAAGTCTTACAATCTATCACGGATGTGAACAGGCAATTCCAATAATAATATCATAAGGCTGTATGTAAAAATATATTTCCCCTATATTAGCTTTAGGGATACTGTTGCTAAAATAATTTGAGAACCACTAGTCTGATAATTGAGGGTTTTACGAGAATCTTACCCAGAGGAGGAGACAGGGCTGGCCCTTCACTCTAGATCTGTACATGTGCATATTCACAGTGTTTTGTAGAGGAAACTTCTTATATTTTCAGCATTTCTCCTGGCTTATCTTCATTCCATCTGGGCTGCCTGCAGGCTCCATCACTGCACACACAGTTATGCTGCCTCACCTCATAGTCACATCCACATGCTCTCTTTTTTGATTCATCAGTAGATCAGTTGATGTTTGAGGTCTGAGCCGTGGCTTCTTTTCATATAGCCCCCACAGCTCCTGCTGTCACACTGGGCACATACCAAACATGTAACAAATATGTACTAAACAGAGTTTTGCATCAAGAGGAAGCTAACACTCTGTGGCCTTGTTCTGCTTGTGCTCTTGCTCACACTTTCTCTGCAAGGGTGGCCAGGAACTGTTTGGATGACAGTTGAAGTTACACAAGAGTGACTCCAGTACATTTGGAGCCAGGTTTAAAGCACCCTTTACCTCCGTTTGTAATCGATGTGGGGATTGAACAGCTCCTCCTCTCACAGCGAGCCAGTGTTCATCTGCACTCATATGCTGCTTTGCAAATGTGAGTGCTTTTTTCAAAGGTATGCATTTCTGTTTTCCCAGGGCAAGGACTGTATCTCCTCTTTTCTTTCTTTTAAATGATTCCCCATGGCACCTGATAAGAGCTCCCTGCACAGTAGGTGCCCAATAACTCTTGCCTATCTCCTCTTCCTTTGAACCTCTACCAGATACAAAGCATGGTCCTGGGGCCCAGGGGCCTCTGCAGAAGACTGATTACACACTGGGCTTAATCCTGAGAATTTTACAGGCAAAATGTAGTGAACTCTCAGATAGCTCAGATCCAGGCCAATAGCAAAGGTGCATGATTAGCCACACATCAGCGTCTGTCCTCTGAAGCCCTAGCAGTATGACAGAGGCCTTGTTGTGGGACCCTTGGAACTTTGAGTTTTATGATCTTTGAGTTTTATGATCTTTGGCAAGTTATTTAACTTTGCTGAAGTCAGTTTCTTCTTCTATAATGTAGAAATAATAAAAAATGCTGATAATTGTTGTGCTCTTTTGCACATATACATACCTGTGTTCTGATTCAGTTGAGACTTAAGAGTAAAGAGCTGGCAGAAAGTGGCAAAGATATCACCTTTGTTACTGATAAAGGGTTGATAAAAGGATTTTTCTCCTGGGCTTCTAATACTGAATCCCAGAATTAAGTAGACGACTCCACCCAGTCACTGGCTAGGTCCTGCGGTGGGGCGAAGACCCCATGTAAAACTTAGGTGCTGGGTGATGGACTCTTCAGCATTCACTCCTTGCTCACTCCTGAGGGGAAGGGGCCGGGCCTTGCATGCACCATCCAGAGGTACTGAATCAATTGCCACTCTCCTCCCCAGGAAGAGTGTGTGAGCAGGCGGGAGGTACACTAGCAGATCTTCCTTTCTATGGGAGGAAGTGGGAGGACTTTGTGGACCACATAGGACTCCACAGATGTTAAGCTTCCTACTGATTGTTTTATTTTATAAACAGTCACGTTGAGTTTATCGTTCATTCAAGTAAACCTCACAGTACTTCTACAGTATTGTTAAGGTATCCTGTGCATCTGGGAGAAAAAAGGCCAGTCCTTATCTAATGTTCTGGAATTCAGACTTTAATTGAAATAGACTTCTCCCTTCTTTGTCTCTGGTCTCTGTGAGCCTAACTATGGTTGGAGGGGGCACTGGCTGCCTCCTAAGGAAGCTGCATAGTCTGTTGTGGCTGCATTCTTAAGGCTTGTTTTCTCTCTCTCTTGCAGTGCAAGTTGGAGTTCCATGCTTGTTCAGCTGGCAAGAGCCTTACCACCCTCTGTGATGGGCCCTGTCCATGTCTCCCAGAGCCTGAGCCACCAAAACACAAGGCAGAAAAGAATGGTGAGTGGGGATGTGAGGGAACTCCCTGAAGGAGCCAAGGGTGGTCAGGGAGGGCTGACCTGGCCTTGTACTGAATGCCAGGAACCTGGCATTTAACAGAGCTGTTCTGACCCAAGTCAGACAGATGGGGTTTACTTGGTAAGTTACTCCAGCTTGTTTAGGAACTCTAAACTAAATTGTCTTCAGCAACCATTTCAAGAAAAAGAAGAGCAGAGAGTCTTTGAAAATAATTCTGTTATACCAAAATATGAAGTGGTTTCTTGGGGAGATCAAATTGGCACAGTGTGGCAGGAGCACATTTTTCAGCATCTAGGACCAACACCCGCTCTGGGGTACATCTCCATATTCCTTGAACTCTAATCTCTCAAATCCTTTGAACTTCTCAAGACCAAATTTCAAAACAGAGACTGCAGAGATGTCACAATAGTGGAGAGTATTCCCCCCAAAAGCATTTCTTTATTAATATATTCTGCTTGGAATAAAGCGTGGAGCCAGGGGACAGATGAAAGGAGAAAATCTCCCCAGGGCCAGCTATTTCTTTTGCTAGGCTGAGACGGGCAGGAGAGGTCGGGCTTATTTGGTTGTTTTCATGATGGAGAAAGTAATATTGTCTTACTGGTCTCAGCCCCATTTTGAACATTTCTTAATGAGCCCCAGGATAGACGTTAGAATTCAGCTTCTGTGGAACTAGGGCTTTCTCACTTGTAGCTGGCCATTCCATTTAAATATATACGTGTGTGTGTGAGTGTGTGCATGCACGTATACGCGGGTGTCTCCCAACGTTAGCAGTTATGTATGATGGAGGAGAATGAACTGGATGTGAATGATTACCCATTTGTCTCTTCTTAAATCGCATCATCTTTCCCAGGGCAAATAGATGAAAATGTTCAAACCTAGATTTGTTAACAGGAACTTCAGAAGTATTGTGTTTAACATCTCTTTGAGGGGAGTGGATATAGCTCAGTGGTTGAGCGCCTGCTTCCCATGTACAAGGTCCTAGGTTCAATCCCCGGTATCTCCTAAAAAAAAAATAACAACACATCTCCTTGTGAGATTTAACTTGGGAGGTGGACAGACATTGTAAACCATAAAGCCCTGTGTTCACAAGAACAAAGATTATTCTTGGGAATTTCTGGTCTCATTGCATTTTGGTCTGATTCATTTACATAGCTTCAGCAAGAAATGTTAATTACTATATATAAACCTCCTTGTAGAGTGGTCAGAAAATCTAAAGTCACATGGTGTTAACCAACTACAAAATCCAGAATAGTAACTTCTGCCTGGAGGTTTAAGAATCTTCTTAGGAAATTTCAATGACTTCCGTTATTCCAGGTATGTTTTGTATTGCTTGTATTTCCTCTTCTATTCTGAGTCTAGGAAACCAAACCAAGAAAGTCATCTACACCAGTTTTGCCTGTATATCTATAAATGGAGGAGTGGGGCATGCCTCATTCCTCAAGGGCCTCCAAATCCACTGAAGTTTTCAGGCTTGCATTAGTGAGGTTAACAGACCTGTTTCCTAGGAGGGCCTTGCAGTTCCCCAAATGAAGGACAATCCTTGTTTCTTAACGGTGAGCTTGCCATACCTAATTAATTGAGATTAATTCTCGAATATGAGTCTCTAGGAATGGCTTTGACTGTGCCATCTGTTTGTCAAATTATATACTGGAAAAAAAAATTAGAGCAAAATCTTATTGAACCTATATAAATAATTGCATTGCCATTAAAAGGAAAGAGGCTCAGGGGAAAAAGTGTTCCTGAATTCTGTGGGGTTATTGAGAACAAGATTACCATTTTAAAAATATTTTGCTTCATTTTGCAAAAACATAGACAACTAAGTTAATGGAGAGAGCTATACCAGGAAGAAGGAGAAAGGTTTATCATATTCCTACCAGAAAATAGGACATTAAAAAATAATACCAAAATAAAATAAAATAATGAAAACAAAAAAAATAACAATAATACCAACAATATTCTAAAACAAACAACCAAAATTATATTTCCTTCATGACTTCCTTCAGTCCTATTTAATTGACTACTGGATCTTGGGTCAACAGTTTTGCTTCCATGAAGTCATCTCATTCTGGACTACAAAGACTTCTGGAAATCCTGACTCAGTCCCTAGCACCGCCTGGCAGTTTTCTAAGCAATATCACCTTGAAAGCATGTTCCAAGGAGTCTACTGTTTGAAGTATCAAAAGTTCCTGAAACCTGGTGCAGTTTTTCCCATGAGATTCTGAGATTGTTCTTCTTTGTTAAACGTCCAGTTTCTCAAGTAAGCATGACAGAAAGCAGAAACTCCCTGTTGGTGATAAGACTGAATAGCTCTGGTTAACTGATTACAATGTCCAAGGATATCCCCTATTGTGGTCTAATGCTTAACTATTTAACATGCATTTGATCAAGTATTTCCCTGAAGGGTCAGAACGTATTATAGGCAATGAGAGCATTGATAAATCCCCAGGGTCGTTCTGTAAAATGAAACGTTTAAATTAATAGCATGTTACCTGAACAAATTAGCCAAGGGAAGGCTTACCTTCCCCTTTGACTTGACAACCCACCTCTCACAAGTGTATGACAGACAAGGAGGGCTGCGGCAGTTAGGATGAAAAGGAGGGGGAACAGATGAGAGAGAGATCAGAGATGAAATGTAAGGTCTTGGTAACTTTGTTGTGGACACGGAGGGAGGAGGAAGAGATGACCATGCAGTCACCTTACCTTACCTGTCAGCGGTCCCTTCCAACCCAGAAGCAGTGGGAATTGTGTCTAAAGGCAGTCTCTTTTCCCTTGTGAGACACAACATGACTTCTCGACTGTGTCAGGAGCAGTCTTGTTTCTGTATCTGTTGTGGTAGAGCTCCGATATCGGTGGAAGGTGGTTCCTGGTATTGTCTGTCATTCTTTGGCATCCACTTCCATGGACTTCTCACAGTCTCCAATTATTTGGCCAGTGTTCATCCTCACTGCATCCAATGAGAGATTGTTCAGATCCCACCGTGACCTCTGCTCGCCATGCTCATTTAGGTTATGCTATGTCCTGTATTTTCTTTTCTCCTGGGCTTACCAGCCCCTCCTAAGCACAGGAAACTTGAAGATGTCCTTCTATGACATTCTAATGTCAAGTAAGCCTACAGGGAGGGTGTTAGCTCAAATCTTCTCTCCCTGGGTCTGCCCTGCAGCAATTTCTCTGGGGAGGGCATTTCTGTGAGGCTTGCCTCAAGTTGGATTGCATATTGGGAGCAGAACACATGTCCTCTTTGCTGCTGGGACTGTTCAATCTTCTTGGGGTTCCAGAAGTGCCCCTTTCCTGCCTAGGACCCAGACATGGGTTAGAGACAGGGAGACCTATGGTGTTAATGGACTTGCTTGGGGACTTACCTGCCACTACTTTTCTTCTTCCCAAAATTCCACCTCTTCTACCCTAACTTTAATGAGTTCTGGATGGGACAGTGGAGGGTGAGTAAAACAGGGCCTAACTCATTCAATGGGTTCCTAATCTAGACCTTAGAGTGCTCTGCTTCCTCCAGTGATTGGTCTTTTAAATTACAACATGCCCAGCCCTTGCAAATCAAGTCTTAGCTGTAAGTTTCAAGAGCATATTTGAAAGTCAAAGCCAAGTAATTGATTTTTTTGTTTGTTTCTTTGCTCTTTCTGGCACCCCTCCTTTGGAGATTTGGAGATCCGGCCCCCACAACACACACACCCCTGCAGAGGTACTGGAAAGTAGGATCAGCCTTTAATCTCTCTGAAGTTTCCCATCACATCTTTAAATTACCTTATGACCTTGAACAAGTTACTTAATTGCCTTCTCTCTCTTATCTTTAGATGGCCAGTCCGGCCTCAAGCATATAAAGTAATGATTGTCAACAAAATGAAATGAAAGGAAAAAATAAAAATAAAAAAATAAAAAGAGGGAGATGAAATTAAAATCTAGGCATTAAGCCTGAGTTCTATGTACTTTTTTGAATTTTCCAGGGCAGATCCCTCCTCAGTTTCATTTGTTATATCCCAGTGCCAGCAGCCAGCTCAGCAGGAAGTTCCTTCCTATAGCCAAACTTAACTCTTTAGGCTCCAGGCTATTGTTGCTGCCTTTTCTTTAGTCCTCAGTGAAGAAGGCAAGGAATGCCTAATATACTAGTTTCTTGATTTCCCTACAATCGTTAAAAATCTAAGGGGGAAATGAAGCTCTCTTAAAATTAGAGGCTTTATAATACATCTTTTAAGTAACACTTCTTCCCTTCTAAACCCAAGCATCTCCCCACCCCACCTCACCAGCCCTCTTTTGTGGTGATGACCCATTCCTGCTTGGCCTGGGCTCAGCAGCCCTGCTCCTGGCCCCATCATCTGGAGGAGGGACTTGCAGTCTCCTCATCACCATCTTGGGTGATCATATCAGGAAGGGTCCCACTCACTCGCTACATTACCATGTTGAGGGGGGTCTTGGTACTGTGGAGGTACCTCAGATTTCCCCATAAGGACCAGGGGAAGGCCAGGTGGGTGTGGCCTCAGACCTCCCCCACAGTGATTCCATTTGTATACTTTGTATATTGGGTAACACATTAGATTACATCTGTAGGAAAGTTTTGACCACGAGTGAGCCTCATTCAGTCCCCATTTATCAAAAGAGAAACTGGAGGCCCTTTGAGAGCAAAAAATTTGTCTAAGGTCAGACTGTGGTTTAGGGCCCGAGTTCAGGTTAGAAGCAGGGTCTCTACTCAGGGCATAGTCCCTTTGCTCCTACTATGTGTACATCCTTGGGTCAGCGGGAATTTGACCCTGACCGTGGTGAAGGGTCTATAGCTGAGTTTGGTAGATTTACCATCTCCCAGGAGTCGCTTGCCTGAATCTTGATGTGTCAAGCCTCAGGCAGAAAATGTCACTGTGTTCCCCAGAAGCAGCAGTGTTTTCAGTGGCACTCTATAGGATCTCACCCAACCCCCTGCCCCCTTTATCTCTGGTGGAGGAAGCAGAGAGAGCAGGACTCTCTGAGGGCAGCTCCTCTTTTCTTCTCTTGGCACAGACTAGCATTTGGGGAGAGGATGTGGGTCCTGCTGAGCCACCTGAGAAACTCTGGGGAAGACCCTGGAACTGTTACCCTTTACTGGCCTGCCATGTACTGAGAGGTAGGGTGAAGGCATGCATAGTTGAGGCAGGGGAGGAAAGAGCGCTGCAAGTTTTTCCAGCAGGGCATGCTAAAGAGGAAATAACAACTTGCCTCCAGCTGAGCTATTTGGAACAGTAGAAAAATAGTCTAAAATGATTTTCTTTTCTCAAATGGTGTTTTCAACCTGAGGGCTGATTCTGGGGGAAAAAAAAATCCCTGGGTTGACAGACAGTTGTCTGATTCCATTACTTATCACAAGTAGAGTTGAAGAAATGTGTTTAAATGGAAAGGGAGATGGTACAAAAAAAAAAAAAAAAATGGGGTGAGGACTTCCTCCTAGCTATAGTCTCAATGGAAAAACCGTAAAAGAATTCTGCTGCAGAGGCTCCCAGCCTCATGGAAATTTATCTTTGCATCCAGAAAAGAACACTTCTCTTTAATGCCTATTGTATAAAGGGTGAAGGCCTCAGGCTTGAAAACTTGCAATTTAAAAGCAGCTTATACTAACCTTTCCATACCCATTCAGCTTCATTCACTTATTACTCAGTACCGTATTATGGTCAGAAATTAAACATATAAAGGAACATTTAATTTTTAGGGCCTTGTTATTCTAAATGTCATGACCTTAAAAAAAAAAAAAAAAAAAAAAAAAAAGAAAACCCAAAGCTTGAGAATTAAATTGGCAAATGCACCAAAGAAGAAAAACTAATTTGTCAGGACTCTGTGGTAACTGCTGACTTTGGCATTGAATTCAGGTTCTTCTTCTTTGGTGAATTCAGCCCTGGGAAAATAGAACACAGGTTTTCCTGGTCCTTTTGAAGCTTAGGTAGCAACTGAGTGGGGGAAGCTAAAGGTGAAAAGAAAGTGAAGGATAAAAGAGGCCAAGGGCGACCTGGATCATAACTGGGAGCCAGAGAAAGGGGGCAGAGCTTTGTGCTAGAAATTTAACAGCTTTGATGGTTCACCCAAACGTCATGCTTCCTCACCCTCATTTTTAAAATTACAAATCAACATATATTCTTTTTTTTTTTATTTGTAGACTTTATTTTTTTAAATTACTTTTAATTTTTAAAGAAGCTTTAGATTACATAAATGTTACATAAAAAAATATAGAGTATTCCCATATGCCTCCCCTCCCAACTCCCACACTTTCCCACATGAACATCTTTCATTAGTGTAGTACATTTGCTATGATTGATGAACACATGTTGAAGTATTGCTACTAACTGTGGACTATAGTTTACATTATAGTTTACACTCTGAGGGGAGGGAGAGGGAAGAATAGGTATAATATTGGGGTGTTTTCAAGACATTGGAATTGTCCCGCATGACATTGCGGTGATGGGTCCAGGCCATTATACATTCTGTCATAACATACATTCTTATGTGAAATCCAAATGTTATAGCAAGAGTACCTCATATTCCCAATTCTGTCAACATTTTATGCACATATACTAACTTTTTAAATTTTGTTCATCCAAAATTGGAATCATAGTCCACATAATATTTTTCCTGCCTCTTTCATATTTCATAGATATGTTTTTATGTAAGTACAGACAGATCTATCCATATGGGTGTCAGTAGGTCAGTCTGTCTGTCTGTCTCTCTATATATATCATCCATCATCTATTTATTACCAGCCAACGTACCTAGGCTATTCCCTTGAATTCTAGACTTATAACCACTACCCAGCATTTCCATTTGAATGTCCCTAGGCCTATCCAGCTTAACAGGTCCAAAATCAAACTCCTGATCTTCCCCAAAATCTGTTCCTTCTTCCTGCATTATTCCACCCCCACACCCCGCCTCTTACACCCGCTGTCTGCTCTCTGTGTTCATTCGCTGTGCGTTCTTCTGTGTCTGTTTGTCTTCTCTTCTTGTCTTCTCTTTAGGAGGCACTGGAAACTGATCCCAGGACCTTCCGACGTGGGAGAGAGGCACTCAATCGCTTGAGCTACCTCAGCTCCCTGGTTTATTGTGTCTTTCACTGTCTCTCCTCTGTCTCTTTTTTGTTGCATCAGCCCTCCACGCAGGCCAGCTCCCTTTTACCAGGAGGCCCCAGGACCCTCCACATGGTAGACGGGAGCACAGTCTCTCAAGCCACATCCACTTCCCTTCTACATTTTCTTTTGAACATATTAGTAGTCAAAGTGACTGTGCACAATATAAGTCAGATTATGTAGTTCTTGTGGAAGACTCTCCAGTGACTTCCCATCTTGTGAAGAAGGAAAGTGGAAATCCTTTCAATGACCTGCAAGACCCAATATGATTTGGTCCCCTGACATGTCTGTCCCCATCTTCGCTACTCTACTCACTTACTCAGCTGCAGGCACACAGGCCTCCTCGGGATTCCCTCAGAGGCGTCCCTTGCTCTACTGCCTCAGAACTTTGCACTGGGTGTTCCCTCAGCCTGGATTGTTCTCCCTCCACCCCTGCCCAGGACATCCACGTGGCTTACTCCACCTTTCTCAGTCTTTGCTCTTTGCACCAGTGTTACCTTCTCAGGAACCGCTCCCTGGTACTTCCTATCCCTCTTCTCTATTTTTCCCTGCAGCTCTTATCATATTCTAATACATTAGATAACTTGATTACCTGATTTGGTTATTGTCCCTCTCCCGAAGTAGAATGAAAGTCCCATAATGGCAAGGTTTTATTTGGGGGAGCACAGTACACAATAAATATTTGTCAGATGTTGAATGACTCTACCTCATTCTTTTTAAAGGGTTACCCATTATATGGATTTGCCTTAATTTACATTGTTTAAAATAGCTTTAAAAAGATACATTGTGGCAAGAGATATATTCTGTATATTCTGTATAAGGTACTTACCATGTGTGAAGTGCTAAGCCCATCGTATGTATTGTTTAATTCCTCTAACAACCAGATAATCTTCTCTCCATTACTGGTGAGAAAATTTGACCTTTGGACTGGTTCAGTAACATGTCTAAGGCCACACAGTAATACATGACAAAGCAGGGATTTGAAGCTGTTTCTAGAGCCTGAGCTCTTACCCCCACATTATACTGTGTTCTTAAATTAAATTGAAAGTTCATTGAAAGGCAGGCTTTCTTTGGAAAAAGAAAATACACACACACACAAACACGTGCATAGGCACATGTACATCACACCTTTTAAACTAAGTTTTACCTTGCTTTCAGTGCTCAGAGAAATCAGCCCTTCGGTCATATCACCTCCTTCCCTGATGGGATTTTTCCAAGGTGAGAGAATTAACATCCTCACTCGTTTTCTTTCCCTAGCACATTTGGCTGTCTAAAGTTTATCCAAACACCATCATGGGCTCATTGTTCACCACCATATTCGGCTTTTCTGATAGCCACAAGTTTCCAACCTAGCTCCTTAAAGATAAAATTTCATTTGTAGTCTGTCCTGAAGTTGACTGTTCTTCCATTGCTCTGCTATCTATTGCTGCAAAAATAAAAGACAGCATTACAGTAAAAAATAAATTGAAATCATGATTGAACGCAAGCAAGCAGCTGCTACCTCGTAATTCCAGCTGCTTGGTAAAATATTGGTAGGCCTCTTTTCTAGATCCAGTAGTTGGAGTGGGAGCTTGGCCCTTGTCAGGGTGGGGAGCAAAGGAAGGCGTGGCCTTTCTCTTTAACAGGTATAGTGAGTTTTGAATGAGCTGCATGTGCTTGGTGCAAAAAGATAGAGTCATATATATATGTGATATATATATATATATATAAAAAACTGTTTTATTATCATCATTATCATTATCATCATCAAAATAATGATTCTCTCTTTCAGAGCCAAAAGTGGCAATTAGACATGAAGGGGGCAGGAATGTCACTTTATTTAACTTGAATAGATAACAATGCCAGAAAAAGTTGAGAATAAGCAATTGGTTAAATACATATTAAAAGATATTCAGATCAATTGTGACCACAGCCAAAACAAAAACAAAACAACATCAATCTCTTCAGTCTGAAGAAACCAGGGGAGAAGAGGAATCTGAGACATGTTTTCAAATCATGATGGTGGAATTAAGGTGCCACCTTGTCTTGCTCTCCTAATTCTAAAAGAATAGCCTCCAGGAACCCTCCTGATTGAAAAGATGGAGTGTGGTGGCTAGAGAAGGCAGGCTTGCTTACACAGCAGGGATTCTGCTTGTGATTCTCACTATTTCAGAAACTAGAATTAGCTACAAGGAGAAATAGGGGAAGTTCCAGGAGGCGGCAGCACAGTGATGTTGGAGACAGAGGTGAAGGTGACCAGAGGGCCTCCCGATTAGCAGATCTCATTGGGGGCAAGTTCTTTATATTTGACTAAATGTCACCACGTGAAAGAATCTGTGTAAAGAACACCACCCCAGTCCTCCTGTTACTCAGCTGTCCCATCGGCAGGTGCAGGTGCCTGTCTCCTCCCACTCAAGCCTAGGGAGTATCAGTTGCTTTGGTCTGACTGTACTTTGTCCAAGCTAGAGTCTCCTAAATGGCTCATGCTACTCTGTCATACATGGGGAAAGGGCTAAACTAACAACTGAGTGCACCTTCTGGGTCCCACCCTAGAAAGGGACGTGAGTGCAGCCCAGCTTCAGAAACCACGGGGGCAGTGGACATTGACGTTGTGAAACCAGATTCAGCAGCTGAATGTCAGAGACTAGAATATTAAAGCTGATCGTGTAGTGGTGCACAGGGCCTAGAAATACTCCAAAAATTACTTGCAAAAAATGACTTTAAGGCAAGTAAAAGGAAGACCTTCTCTTTGTTTTGGGGTCTGGATTCCTTTTTTCTCTCCAAATCTTAGGTCTTAGGAGACTCAGGCCGAAGCCAGGCTAATCACCAAGGAGAGTTTTCAGAGCCCTGGACAGTTACTTAGGGGGGGCAGTGTCAGGCTCCCTTTCACCCTTGGCCTCATCTGGGTCTGCATCCCAGCTTGGCCCAGTTCCTTCAGGATGGGGTACTGCTGGCTGTCCCCAGCCTCTAGGACCTGGCGTCTGCATTTCCCCCAGGTGTTGAAAGGTGGGTGCTGTGGTAGCCCTTCACATGCCAGGCTTCTGTCTGATTCTGCACCTGCCAAGCTGTCCTGTCCACCTGGGGTCTTCTGCTCTAGCTTTCCCTACAGGCTGGTCACGGCTGTGTGCCCCATGCCCAGCATGGTACACAGCACAGATTCGCTGCCTTCCACCATTGCTGGAATGAGTTAACAGAGGGAATGTACAGACTCTTACAGTTTTCCCAGCACTTTCATGTACCTGAGTTCATGGAGGTCCCAGCCCTTGGAAAGGTGGGCATTGTGGGTAAATTAGGTCTCTGGAAGAGGCAGCTCTGTAATTTAAAGACTCCAGTCTCCAGCCTTCCTTGCATCCTTCTGTGGCTTGACCTTGGGCTGGAGCATAACTGCCCTGCTCCAAATTCCATATGTTTCTGATGCCTTCTGGATTCAAACTGTGCTCAGGCGGTTCTGCTGTCTCCCTGTATACTGCCTCCCTGACGTAGAAAAAGGACTCAGGGTGTCTCAGGAAGAAAATATTTTTGTCTTGATGAAAGAAGGGTAGTAGTCTTTGGAATAGAGAATTCTGTTCAACTTCAGTGTTTCCTCAGTCTCCATGAGAACACAGAGAAGGTTTCTAGGCAAAGGGGGGAGTATCTGGAGATAGCAAGAATTTGTTCTCATTTAGATTGAGAGCTTCTGGTTGTGACATAGTTGGATTAAAAACATTACCACTGTGCCCAACAAGAAACTTGCCTATTCAGGGAAAATGTAGTGAACTAAAATAACACTGATCTTTTACTTCATGTACCTTGCCTCTGAAGGCTTCTAAGCTCTATTTAAAACTTGCAGCTTAATGCAACATCCAGAGAGATTTTTTCTTTCCTAAAATTGAGGGCAACCATCAAGTGTGGAGGTAGTGAATAATGTGTCTTCATTTGCCCATCCATCCATTCATCCATCATTTAAGTGCCTTCTCAGAGCCAAAGTTCTGTGCTATTTCTCCCGAGTGAGAAGACAAGAACTCTTAGGTCAAATACATCAGCAATGTGTTGTTAATTTGTCTTTCATATGGAGTTCATTTATGTATCAAGGTAACACTTGCCTCAACTGGGCTGTCTCTATCTCTTTATGGAATTGAGTTTGTAAGTCCAGGATTCTAAAGACTTTTAAT
Organism: Cabassous unicinctus; assembly: GCA_029593785.1. Classification (NCBI taxonomy): domain Eukaryota; kingdom Metazoa; phylum Chordata; class Mammalia; order Cingulata; family Chlamyphoridae; genus Cabassous; species Cabassous unicinctus. The sequence goes on along the minus strand of JAQZBX010022606.1, from coordinate 17,177 downwards.
TTGTTCTGAGCACTTTGTTATAATTTTGACCTACTGCCACCTTGTGCAGTGTAGTCTTTGTGGTCAGAAGAGTTACACTTCACCTCTTGTGGTTGAGACAGGGAACCTAACTTAAAACTATAGGTATACTACTACATTTTGGAAACTGATCTACTAGCATTGCATTCTCATTCAGTTGTTACCTTCTTGAAGGTAGGGATTATGTATAATTTATCTTTATAGTCCTGACATAGGATCTATTGAATGAATGCCTACAACTAAGTATAAATATTAATTTGTATCATGTCTGATATACATGTAAGTAGGGTGATATTTAAATAAATAAATATCCAGGTTAAATTTTATACCTTTCCACTTCCTGTCTGAGTTATTGTTTATTATGTGGTAGAGATAGACCTGCATAGTTTACTCTGAGACTTCTGAATCAGTTTGGCATCTGTGGCTGAAATTCTTTTGTGAATCCCAGAAAAGATTATGTTTTTGAACTTATCCATTCCTGTGGGTGTGAGACCCTTTGCATTAGATTTGGTTAAGGGACCTTGATTAGATCACTTGATTAGGTCACTTTTGGTTGGACTACATCAGTGAGGTGTGACCAAATTTGGGACTTCGCCCTCTTACTGGAGCCTTATGTAAATGGAGACACAGAGAGAAGAGACACAGAAAAGGGAGCTCTGCCATTTGACCTGGCCATATGAGAGAGAGGACTCCAGGTTTTCTTACAGCTGCAAAAATACAGAGAAGCCCTGACGGGCACAACAAGAAGTGGTCCATGGGGAGATGCCTGATCACCCACAGCTGAGCTTGAGGAGAAAGCAGAGAGAGACTATCAGACTTGCCATCTTGTCTCACAGTGTGGCAGGATGCCAGGATCTGCTAGCAGCTGACCTTTGGTGAGAAAGCATCTCTGATGAGGCCTTGATTTGGACAACCTGGGTCCCAGATGACATCATTGAACAGCTATCCCAACATCAACATCCCAACATCTCTCTCCAAACTTCTTGTTATATACAAATTAGCACTCCATGAATTTAATCCAGCGTTTATCAAGTTTTCTGTTGTTTGCAGCTAAACATATTATCTAATTGACACAGATTGCATAATTTTTAAATACCGTTTGCTTAGAGACAGACAATATTGGGTGTGAGGCCAGGAGCTCCCAGGGAGTCAGGGACAAAGTCACCTTGGCATCTAAGGAGGAGCAAGACCCAAGATGGTGTCACTCAGACTGTCGCAAGATACTCTGAGTCTTTTTGGAGCATACAAATTCTAAAACGAGGCTAGGGGATTAGATTGGCCTGCAGAGGGAGCATCTGACCTATCAGTATGGTTGTGTATCAAGTGTTCCTTATATCTCGTAAAGATTACTGATAAGGGAGGGGAAGGATGTGCCTGGTGCAAACCACTGAGACGTGTTGGACTAGAGCACACTGTCCTTGAAGGTGAGCAGAAGGAATGGCCCAGCAAAATATTTAAATAGTATTTAAAAACTGTAGGAGTGATACATGTTTATTGTTAAACGTATAAAAATAATAAAGAACACAAAGAATAAATTTGTAAAATTACCCATAATCTCCCAAACCAATATAAACACATACTATTTTAAAATCTTAATTTTTCTCTTGCTAATACTTAATAATATTCCCATATCATTAATTATTCTTCTAAAACTTGATTTTTAATGGCTGCCTGGTATTTGATTATAAGTACATTATGGCTTTTTATATTCATTCCTCTATTGTTGAGCATTTAACTTCTCTCTAAATGTTTACTACACAAACACTGCTTAATTATGTATTAATTTTGCACAATACTTATTTTCATAGGGTACATTCCTAGCAATGGCATTTCTAAGTAAAAGGGTATGCATATTGTAAGGCTTTTTACATACTGGCAGAATTCCTTCCAGAAATCGTATACCACAAGTAATATATGAGAATGCTTATTCAAAGAACTCTCACCAACTTTGGGCATGCAATTTTCTACTTGGTGAGTTAAATAAAAAGTTACTTAAATAGCTAGGATTTGGTTCAGCAGTATGTAATCAACACTCCAGTACCCAAATAACAGTTACTTAAACAGGAGAGTATTTATTCCTTTCTCATATAAAATAATTGAGCTGGTAGGCAGTTCAGGGCTGGTATGGAACTCCTCAATCATCAGGGACCCAGGCCCCCCCTTCTGTCTTGTTGCTCTGCCAACCTTAGCATGCCACCTCATGGTCCAAGGTGTCTGCCAGAGCTCTTGCCATTCTATCCATAGTCCAGTCAATGGGAAAAGAGTAATAGCAAAGAAAAGCATTTTCTTCCAAGCAGATGTCTGTGAATTTGGATATAATTCTGCCTTTATGTTTTTATACCCAAAACTCAGTCACATGGTCTTACTTTGATGCTGAGGAATGTAAACATTTTAGCTGGATGTTTCAATGAGCCAGCCAAAAATCAGCGTTCTTATTACTAAATAAAATAAAAAGAAAGGGTCTTGGGAGGCAATTATCTGAAATTATCTGTCATATTTTGATTTTACTACTTTGATTACACTACAGGTTTAACTTTCATATATATATATATATTTGCTATATGTAATTCTTCTTTTTAATTTGCCTCATATCTCCTGTCATTTCCTTTTTATGGTGTTGGTTTTTTCTCAATAATCTACATATTTTAGGATATGATTCTTTTACATATTAAGGATATGAATGCATGATATATGTTTCATATTTTTTCCAATTTTTCATTTACCTCTTAATGGTGTTCACTGATAGACAGATTTTGAGGTTTTTATCCAGTCAGGTCTGTCATTCTTTTCTTTTAGAGAATTTGGCTTTGATGTATATTTAGAAATGTTTATTTATCTGAGGCCAGATAAAAATTTCACCTATGTTTTCATCTTGTTCTTCCGTGGCTTGAAATTTTCATTTTTGATACATTAGGCCAATGGCATTCAAACAGGAATAGTTTACACCATGAGCCAGTACTTACAACGTTCACCGAGCCATACTCACCCTTACTCTGCATGGCATGCTCTTTTTTCTTTTCCCTGCTATTATACTTTATATTTTAGAAAGTTATGTTCATGGCCCACTCATGGGTTGTGACCTGAGTTGGAAAATACTGTTTTCATCAATCTAATACTTATTTTGCAGTATAATATGAAATGGAACTATGTTTTTAATTTCTTTTTTAAATAGACAGTTTTCTTAATTATTTTTATCCAATAATTCATCATTTCTTCTAATAGCAAGTTATCCTGAAAATTTTCGTGGCTATTCTTACCTATTCATTCTCTCAGATGATATTTATAATCACTTGGAAAATTTTAAGAAATTGAGATATAGATTTGGAGTTACAAAACATTTGGGAAGAATTGATAACTTTACATTGACATTGTTCCATCTGGAGACGCGGCATATGTCTTCATCCAAGTTTCCGCAGGAAAGATCTGCAGTTTTCTTTCACATAGGCCCTCACATTTCTCCCTACATCTATGACTAGAGAGTTGATGTTTGTGATGGTTTTTAGTGAATGAAATCTGTTTTCTATTTTTGCTAAAATAATTATTTCTGTCAAATAGGAAATCTCAATTCTGGTAGTTTTGTAGTTTACCATGTTGGATTTTCTGTAGAAAACTTTAGCATATGCAGATAATGGGCATTTTATCTTCTTCTCTCTCAACGTAAGAAATAGCTGCCATTTATTGATTACTCATTATTGCTAGATACAGTGTATTATCTGTATGTTTCCATTTATTCCTCCTAAAAACCCAGTGATGGAGGAACTGAATGAACCTTTGTTAACTAAAATTTCTCAGGATCACACAGCCAGCAAATGGCAGAGGTGGGATTTGAGCCCAGATCAATCTTCTTACTCCTAAGCCTGGCCTTATAAGCTCTTTACTATCTCTACATATAGTATATTTATTTTTTGCTTCTTAATGTTTTAGCTAAAACTTCTAGTGTAGTGTAAATAATCATACTTGTTTACTATGAAGCCCAGCGTATGAGAATTTTTAATGTTGCTGGGGATAAATGTGAATCAGGGCTGTAAAGGCCTTCGCACAACTCATTCCTCTGTGATTTGTCTAATGAAATGTTCACTTACAGGGGCCTCTCCTCACTTCCTTGCATTGGTCACTTCTTGGTAATTTTTGTGCTTAGAGCACCATGTATCTCGTCTTTTCAGCAATTGGTACCCGACGGAGTTCTAATATTTCCCAAGGTCGTTATTTCAATGTTCATTTTTTACCTAACATTTTTTTTTTAGAAAAGTTATAGATTTACAAAAATATGGCAATGATACTGTGGAGAGTTCCCATACCCCATGCCCAGCTTCCCCTGTTAATAACATCTTACCTTAATCTGGTACATTTCTCACAATTAATGAACCAATATTGATATAGTGTAATTACTTGAAGTCCATACTTCATTCACATTTCCTTAGTGTTTACCTAACATCCTTTTTTCTGTTCCAGGATTTCATCCAGGATACCACATTACATTTACTCATCATGTCTTCTTAGGTTCTTCTCAGATTTGCCTTGTTTTGATGACCTTGACAGTTTTGAGAAGTACTGGTCAGGTATTTTGTAGAATGTACCTCAGTTGGGATTTGTCTGATGTTTTCCTTATGACTGGCCTGAGGTTATGGGTTTGGGGAGGAACACCATAGAGGTAAAGTGCCCATTGTCTTTATATTAAAGGTCCATACTGTCAACATGGTTAACCGTTGTTGAAGGTGATGGTGCTTTCCTGGCTGATGTAGTGTCCGTCAGGTTTCTCCACTGTAAAGCTTCTCTTTTCCCATCATTTCTATACTATGCTCTTTGGAAGTCATTTTAGGAGTAGGAGTTTATACTCCCCCTGTCATGGTTTCCTGGGCTGCTCAAGCAAATGCCATGCAATAGTTAGACTTATAAGATGGGAATTTATTTGCCCATGGTTTTGAGGCTTAGACAAAGTCCAAATCAAGACATCATCAAGACGATGCTTTCTCCCCCAAAGACTGTGTCATTCTGGGGCTGGTTGCAGTGATCTTTGGTCCTTAGCTTGTCACATAACAAGGCAAATGATGGCATCTCCTGGTCTCTCCCTTCTTTTCCAGGTTCCTTTGATGTTCAGGTTTTGGCTGCTCCCTTTGTGGCTTTCTCTCTCTATGTCTGAATTTTATTCTCCTTATAAAGAACTCCAGTAAGAGGATTAAGACCTATCCTGATTGAGGTTGGCCACCCCTTAGCTGAAGTAACCTCATCGAAAGGTCCTACCTTCAATGGGTTCACACCCACAGGAATGGGTCAAGTTTAAGAACATGTCTTTCTGGGGTTCATAAAGCTCTAAACTACCACAACCTGCTTATATGCAGTTCCTTTTGCCTTTAGTCTTATAAACTCCACTCATTTCCAAAGTTACTTAGATCAGCACTGTTTTCTCCCACTGTCTTCAGTGAAGTTATTTCATACATTTATGATACAAATAGTTTGTTTTGTTACATTCTGCATCCCATACTGGGATTCCCCAACCTCCTAAATGATTTTTCACATTTAAGTACATTAAGGTTCATTCTCTATGCTTTAAAGTTCTATGGGTTTTGACAAATTCATAGTCATATATTCACCATTACCCTAGCATACAGAATGGTTTCACCACCCTAAAAGAATCCCCTGTGCTTCACCTTTTCAATCTGTACATACATACACACCTCAAAACCCTGGCAACTATTTATCTCTTTATCTGTAGTTTTTCCTTTCCCAGAATATCATTTAAATGAAATTGTACAGTTTGTGGGTTTTTCAGACTAGCTTTTTTCACTTAGCAATATGCATTGAAGATTTACCCATGTTTTGGGGGGAGGCTTGATAGCTCATCCTTTCCATCACTGAATAATTGTCCATTATATGAATATCTGATAGTTTGTTTATTCATCTGTTGAAGGACATCTTTGTTGCTCTGTTTTCAGTAATTTTGAATAAAGACCCTATGAACATGTGCCTGCAGGTTTTTGTGTTGATGTAACTTTTCATATCACTTGGTTATATATCTATGAGTGTGATTGCTGGATTGAATGGTAAGATTATGTTTAGTTTTCTAAAAAAACTGTCAAGCTCTCTTCCAAAGTGGCTGTATCATTCTGCATTCCACCCATCAATAAATGTGAGTTTCTGTGGCTCTGCATCCTTGCCAGAAGTTCGTGTTGTTTGATATTTTTATATTTACTTTAGATATTCTAATATGTGTGTGGTGATGGTGATATCTCCTTGTTTTAATTTGCAGTTCCTTAATGACAAATTATTGAGAATATTTTCATACGGTTATTTTTCATCTGTATATCTTCTTTGGTGAGGTGTCTATTCAGATTTTGCATATTTTTAATTGGGTTGTTTTCCTATAGTTGTGTTTTAAGAGTGTTTGCATTTTAGATATAAGTCCCTTATCAGATATGTGTTTTACAGATATATTCTCCTAGTCTGTGACTTGGTTCTTTGTTTTCTTGAGAACATCATTTGCAGCACAGAACATTTTAATTTTAACAAAGTCCAAATTATCTAATTTTTAATTTCATGGATTGTACTTTTGGTCTTGTATCTAAAAGCTCATCCCCAAAGCAAAGTCATTTAGATTTTGTCCTGTGTTTTCTTCTATAAGTTTTATAGTTTTGCAACTTGCATTTAACTGTCTTACCCATTTTGAGTTAACCTGTATATAAGGAATAAGGTATGTGCCTAGGTTCATTCTTTTACATGTGGATAACTAATTGTTCCAGCAGCATTTGTTGAAAAGATTATCCTTTCCCTATTGAATTTCCTTTGCACCTTTTTCAAATATCAGTTGACTATATTTGTGGGGTCATTTTGGGTCTCTTTATTCTGTTCTATTGATCTACATGTCTAATCTTTTTTTTTTTGCCAATACCATGCTGCATTGATTATTTTAACTCTATGTTAGGTCTTGAAATTGTGTAGTGTGTGTCCTCCAACTTTGTTCCTCTTCGGTTTTACAATGCTCTTTTTTTTTAAAAAAAAAATTGTAATATAAAAATATTTTTAAGGAAAGAAAGTGGTTTTGGTTCCCAGCCTTTTTGCTTAACACATGTACTTCATATAGGGTTTATTTATCAGTTATTGACTGACAGGGAGGTCAGGTAGAAGAACTCCCTTGGCCAGTGAGTGAGATGGTTGGGCATGGCTCGCTCAGTGGGCTCTCGTGCCTCAGCATCTCTCTAGAATGCTTGCTGTGGCTCCCAAAAGAAAACCAGTTTCTAGTGCTGATGATTAGTATGAAGATTTGTGAAATTGATGGTTCTTACCCAAAAAATAGAGATTTGGGATATACCGGAACTTAGAGTCAAATGAGAATGAGAACACTGGTCATAGCAGACAGAAACAAGAAAAGTAGTTCATAAAATGGTGTCAGCTAAGGCTCCAGCCAAAGTGAAATTTTTCTGGGTCACTTTTATGCTCTGGTGTTATCTGAAAATTTGGGATTTGTTGACTGTCTCTGGAATTATCCATCCTTTGTGAAGTTGGGGGTCTATATTTGCAGAAAGTTCTCCCCATCCGCCCTCCTTTATTCCCGGATATGCTTGGAAACTGTCTCCAACATTTGTCTCCTCTCTGCAAGACATAGATGTTCTGTGATGAATTTTCCAGCCAAAATGCAGTGCTGGGGCAAGGAACCATATGCCCAGTATGGATTGGCAGCAGATGGAGCTCATCAGGATGCATTAGACCAGTTGTCCAAGCCCTCATGAAGTGCTAGCCGGCTGTTAACACCGTCCTTCCCACCTTCTTGGATTGCTGGGTGGGCCCACTTCAGCTGGAAGCCAATCAGTACTGATGGTCCTTTTGCTCCAGGCTTAGAGCCCGGTTTCTGCTGACACCACTGCCCAGCAGGCACTGGGCATCTGTTGGACTCAGCCAAAGCAGAGAGACAAGTGCAGAAGGAGTGGCAGAAGTGAAATCTAACTGTGCAGGGCAGCTCCACATTAACCTTTGGAGAAACTCTCCTGGAAGGCAGCCTTGGTAAATACAAACCAGAGCTGGCCTTATTCCTTTTCAAAGTATGGAAGCAATGAATGGGTTACCTGGTGGGCTGGGGCATTTGCTTCTAACCTAACCTAAGGAAGTCTGACATGGGAGGGAAACTGTTCAGGTGGCAGCCAGCCACGCATACACCTGTGAATATGCAGCATTGCCCTGGAAACCTGGGAGGCAGGTGCTGATGTTACCTTTGAGTGGATACCACGTTCTTTTCCTGCAGGCTGATGTAGTGGCTCCATAGAAGCCACTAGCAGCAGAGGGTTTATAGCCTAAATTGTGCCAGGGCCCTGATGCCAGGACTGCTCCTCTCTCTTGGCCATCCTTACCAAAGCCTGGCCAGCAGATGGAGTGGGCCCCGCCCCAGGGAGCTGTGGGACCTGTACATGGGATGCTCTGGGTTTGTGGGGGAGCCAGACAGGTGGCAGATGAGGGTTTGTGATCTGAATTTGCATCCTCCAACTCGGGTCTTCTGCAAAGGCCAGTGTGCAGGGTGGCGCAGTATTGAAGAGAAGTAGTCATTGTGAAATTCAGATATTCAGTCATAAGCATGGACATGGCAATTGAGCTCCTTAGGATCAAGACTCATAATGTCTTTTATCTGCTTCTGCCTCAGGTTTACCCCTGCCTACCAAGGGCTCCTAGTATGGGCAGAATTGTCCCTGTTGCAAAAATTCCAGGTATGGCAGGCAGAAAAACAGAGCAGTGAAAAGTCCTTCTCCTGGATTCAGAGAGACTTACATTCAGTTTAGACATCTACTAGTTGGAGAACTTTTTGCAAATCCTTTAACTTTTAGAGGAATGGAGGTGCAAATAACAGTACCTCTTCATGGAGTTTTTTTGAGGTTCAAATGTACTAATGACAGTAGAGCACATGGAGTGGGACCTGGTGTATAACATCGTAACAAATGACATTATTACCCTCATTGTCATCATCACCATTTTTGTTGTTATAGTAACAGGAATGTCCATGCAACAACATCCTTGCTACTCTTTGTCATTAGCCCCTTATATTAAATCAAAATTAGAAAACACTTTTTTTTTTTTTAAAGATACTTAGATTACATAAATGTTACACAAAAAATATAGGGATTCCCATACTCCCCACCTCCCACACCTCCCACAACCTCCCACATAAACATCCTTCATTAGTGTGGCACATTAACTGCAATTGATAAATGCATCCTGGGGCTTTGCCATTAAGCATGGACCATAGTTCACATTGTAACACTTCTTGAATCCTACTGTGTGCAGGACATGTTGATGGATACAGAAACAGTTGCTACTTTCATAGCACTTACACCTTCTAGGGGTGAAGATTCATAATTTTTAAGGTATAATAAATATAAAAAGCAATGTGAGGTATAATAATTGCTAGGAAAGCCAAAATAATCATATTCATCTGATTACAAATAGCTTTGACTGACCACACAGTCTTTTTGGTGGCTCATCTCACTGTCGTCCTCCATCACAAAATTAGGGTTTCTGTGAAAAGTGAGGAGAGCCAGAGAGCAAATCAAAGCTGCTGCAAAGCTCCTCGCCATTCTTTTGTTCTGGCATTAAGTAGATAGTTTCTTTCTCCTGTCCTGCCTTCTTGCTTCTCTACCTCTTGAATTCCCCCCTATTCCATTCTTCCCTTGCTCACTCCAAACCATCCAGCCAGTTGAAACAACCTTGGCAATCAAAAGATATCTGCAGGAGGAGAAGGAAGGAAAAGGGTAGAACGTATCTGTTGTGATCTTCACCCCTTCCCCAGCCTGGTTCTGGACATTGTCTTCTACTTGCTTCTTTCCTGCCAGATACCAGCATCCTGTATCCAGAGACGTTCTATGGGTGGCCTCAGAGGTGCTGATTTCCACCCAGAAAGAATAATTGAGCATCTAGTGAGATCTTCCATATCTCTTAGAGTTTGGTGGCCAGAAGTATGGACCCAGAATTGCTCCTTGAAGTGTCTTCATCCTCTCCATATCAGAAGGGAGGAGGGTGAATTCAGTGGCTTTTCTTTTTTCAACCCAATCCTTAAGGCTCCAGGCCAGTGTTCCCTCATAATAAGGAGTGGGCAGGAGAGATGGCTCCACCCCTAGGCGAGAGCACACTCGTAGTTAGGCTGTCCCCAACTGCCTAGTTTCCGAAAGGCATTTTTCTATTCTCTTCCAAACCTGATGTGGCCTGTGCCACAGCTCTCATTCATGTGATCATTAGAATATGTCAGTGCAGCCAGTAAATGAGGCTTCTCTCCCCGGCTCGCCTGCGCCTCCACCCTCAAACATCACATATAGGTGAGTGACTCGGGTTTCTGAGGCTTCCTTACTATGTCTATTTATTATTTCCAATGCACACTTATTTATCAGTAAAGTTTTTTAGGCCAGAGACTCCTATGAGTTTAAGGGGCAGGCACACCCCAAAGAAATCTGTGAATGAAGCCAAGAGGGTGTTTGTATGATTATCTTGCTCCTTTCTTATCTTAATTGGAGGGGACAGTGGATAGTTATATACACTTTTAATATTAATCCCCTGCGATACTGGGAATTACCCATTACTGGAGCTACCATTTCCCTGACTAATACAGAAATGAATTCAGGGAAGGTTTTTTGATCAGCTGCTATGAGAGAGGCGTGATGCTAAATGCTGGGACTCCAGCAATGAAGACGACAGAGGAAGGGCTTGCTCGTGGGAAGCTGAAATTCGAGGGCGCTTCTCTAGAGAGTAGGTGTGGCACACACATGCTGTGCCCACACGCGGCTAACCACAAGAGGGCAGGGGCTGTGTGTATTCCCTGGTACCTAGTCCCTTGTCCAGCGTCTAGAAAGTGCTTGAAAACATTGTCTATGATGATGCCTTGCCATTGAGCAGAGGCTCCTGGGGAGTTGTGGGCTCCTGTCTTTCTCCTTAAATAGGAGAGAAAGATGCCTTGCAAGCAAGTACACTATCTGAAATCAGCTTTATTTTTCATTGTCTCATAGAAGAGGGAGCTTAAGTCTCTAATTGCTGCTATAGAAGCCAGAGCACCTGCTGGTTCTAGCTGCTGCCTCCATTAGTGCTCTGCATCTCTCCCAAGGCTGCCAGGCTGGTAATCTGAAAGGGAAATAACTTCGGGTGGGGGGTGGGCGGAGATGGGACTCATTGTTCCTAACCACTCACCATGTCTATCACTGTCTCACCTCTCCTTTTGAGGAGAGAAATCAATAGCATTTTAAATGTCTTGCTATGTGAGTGTTTATGAAGCAGATTCCCAAGGAGCTTCGCCTGGGGACAGTGCTGGGGGCAGCCTGAACTGCCTGGAGCAGGAAAAGCCTCTAAGGTTGAGGAGCCTCCTGGCTCCCACCCCATTTGTGCCTTCCTGTCCTTGTGGTTGTGGTTGCATCAGTGCCTGGACCCTGTGAGCTGGTGACATGTATTGACATTAAGGGTATGAGGGAATGGTGGTATTCGTGAGTTCGTTCATTCACCCTTCATTCCACAATATATTTTCTGAGTATTGTTGTTGAGTGCTGGGCACCCTATCCCTGCTGTCAAAGAACTTTCTGTTAGGAGGGAAGACATAAAAATAGATCATGAGAGTAGTATGATATTGACATGATGGAGGGAGGTAGAGGAGCTAAGGGATCCCTGAAGAGAAGCCCCCAGGGAGTGGAGGGGTGGGAATAGAGATAGCCAGAGAGGGCTTCCTGGCTGAGAGAGATGGAGTCTTCAGACTTCGCCCTGATGGCTACTCCTTCTCCATAAGCTATTTCTTCAGAGCTGCTGTTTGTGACAGAACAATGGCCGGGGGCGCGAGCAGGGCAGAGAAGCCTGGGACTGTATGGTGAGCCCCTGCTGAGGGATACTGGGTAGATAAGCTTACTTAGAACAGAAAATAAGGGTGGCCAGTGCTGGTGCTCCGTGGTGCTCAGTCCTTTTCTGTCACCAGGGGCACACAATGTCCTTTGTGAACCCAGCTTTATCTCCACCTGTCCTGGGGTGTGTATCCTCAACCATGCCTTCTCCTTCTGGCCGTTTCCTCTTGTGGCGAGCTCAAGGAGGACAGCTCCACATCCCTCTTGTTCCCTGGTTAATCCCCAGCATGGGGCATCCAGGCAGAGAGAAAATTCAATCCTGCTGCCATCCTGGCAAGTGGTCTCTCCTTTGGGAACATTCCTCACCCTCCTTGCCTGGCTTAGCCAAGAGAGGAGGTGACTTGGGCGGCCAGCTAGGCACAGTGGAGTGAGGAGTTATCCTCTGTGCCCTACCCGGGGTTAGGCATGGCCCCAGCAAAGACTGATTAAAGCTCATTCGTGCACCAAGGAAGGGCCTGGGCACACAGTGACCTCAGGACCCTGCTTACGCCCTGTCAAGTCACAAGCACTGGAAAACTCCCCTCTCCTGAGGGGAGAGTAAAGAAAACAGGCCAGCTTTGAAGGGCAGCAGCAAGAGGTGCCTGAGCACAGAGGTGCCAGGTCATGGCCTGCCACCCTTCCCCATCTGCATTCCCCCTGCTCCAAACCTGCCAGCTTTCTCTCCATCTACAAATTTCTTCCGGAAAAGCAGCTGCCTTGAAGAGAGGTGTGTGTGCTGCATAAACAGGAGTCTTTCCTTGGAAGTGGCTTCCTGGAAGGTGTGAAGCCTCTCCACCTTTCCAGGGGTTCTCTGATTCAGACTGACACCGCAGCTGGCCGGCAGAGCTGGGAGGGGGCGCGGGGGGTGACAGGCGGCCGACCCTGGTCCTGATGCAGTGGTGCTGCGGGGTGGCTTACTTTCTTCCTCTCTTCCTTCCAGCAGAGGCAGAGAGAAAAAAGTCACAGCACAGACACCTGCAGAAATAGCATTAATTTGGCCTGATTTAAATTCCGGTGCTAACTTGTGGCAGTCCTGTGTGCGCCAGGCTCATGGTCATAGGAGCTGCTAACGGTCTTATTGGTAGGGCAGGAAGCAGGGAAGGAGGCGCGTCTTGTGGAAGGACTGGAGCAGTGGCAATCCCCCAGCAGCTGAATCCATTCGGAGGCAGCCAGTGCCTCCCTCTACCTGTTCCCCTTCCCTAATGGCTGTGCTGGCTTGCACCTGGAATACTCTTTTGTTCTATCTGGTTTTTCTGTACTATGCCTGCCTCTCAGGTAAGCTTTGCCCATCATCCAAGCCCATCGCCCTGCCAGCCCTACCCCTGTTATTATAGCTCTGCCTTCCCCATGTGGTTTTTCTCAAGAGTGGATGTTTCCTTAACTACAGCCTAATAGTTAGCTTGGAGTCCTGCAGACGTGGGCTTCATTCCTAGCTCAGCTACATCCTAGCTTTGTGACCAGACAAATCATTTGATCTCTCAGAGCCTCTCAATTCTCTCAGCTGTAAAGTGGATGTTATAATAACATTTAGCCCATGGAAGTTTGACAAAACCATGAGATGAGGCCTGTAAAATCTTTACTAAAGGGGTTGGAATACAGTAAATGCTCAGTAATATCATCTGCCATCAGCATCATCCTTATCATCACTAAAGGCACTCTCACCACCCATAGAGACTTACAGCCCAGCCTTGGAGAACTCCACCTGTTGGCTCACTTAGAGGTATTGTGAGCATTTACACAAGATCATCTTGACATGCTTAACACAGAGTTGGGCATCTAGTAAATCCTAGTAAATGGTAGAGATTCTCCGCCCCCCCCCCCATACTGGACACGCTCTCTTAGTATTCCTCACCTTACTGAAAAGCCTTGTTTCCGCCCCCCTCCCTCCCTAGGCTGAGAGCTCCTTAGAGCAGGAGACTTCTCGTTCTCCACAGTGTCCCTGCCCCCACGTGGGGCCAGGTGTTCAGAAAGCTGGTGCTCTGCTAATGCATGGGGAAGAATGCTTATTCTCACCCACACACCACTTCTGGTCAAGAGGTGCTGGCAGCCTGGGGAGCCCCAGCCATCCTGTTACCAAACTGGGAACTAAGGTCCTCTGGAGGTGCAGTGACAGCCACATGTCCAGACACAGAGCTGGTGTACCAGCCAAGCATTTAGCGAGGACCTACTGTGCGCAGGCCCTGCAGAAACACAGGCGACTGAGACAGTCTCTCCCTCTGGAGCCTGTCTTCCAGTGCCAGAGAGACAGCAGCACAGAAACAACTAGAGTCCAACTCACGGCTCATTCACCTGTTGCTGATTTAGCAGGTACTTTCTGAGTGCCTACTCGGGACCAGTCACTCTGCCAGGAGCTAGGTATAATAGTGAATATAAAAAAAGTCCCTGCCCTCATGGAGCACAGTCTAGTGGGAGAGATGACAGTCATGATAAAAGTAGAAACACAATGCGTGATTATGACCATGATAAGTACACAAGAAAAGCCCTGAAGAATAAGTCCAAAGTGCTGTGAAGAGCAGTCAAACCTGACCTCCTTTGGGTGGGTGTCAAGGAAGGAGGGTTCCTACTGGGGGTGACACCTGATCTGCTGTGGTTGGCAGGGAGAAGTGTAGACTGAGGCCAGTGGGGCGGGGGGCAGTACTTACTGCATTTGAGTTGCTGTAAGAGAGCTTGCAAGGTGGAGCCCAGGGAATGAGAGAGGGACAGATTCGAGGTACAGAGGGAGCAGTGGATGAGTTTCTTTGCAGGAGGGGAATTAAGCAGAAAGTAAAGAAAGAGCAGGAATTTGCTAGATAGGCAAGCTTATCAGCTTGCAAAGGCCCTGAGACCATTGTCCTGTCCTGTGAATTTTGGAACATGGTTGACACCATGACTTCATAGTGTTTCCACATCCCTCGCCTCACCCTAGCTCCAAGGCTGTGGCACTACTCTGAACCTCAAGGTCCCTCTCAGAGATTATCAGTTGCTGCATCCTCCCACCTCACCCAGACCCTCTGACCCCTTGAGAGAATCCTTCTTTCCTGAACCACCCCCAGGCCCTCATTCAGCCACATCACAGCCAAAGTGTGCTCACCTCCCGACCCCACAGCAGTCCTGCCAGGCCCAGCCCTGCCCCCCTCAGCCCCTTTGGCAGGTGGACTTCCTGCTGACCTTGCAGGCTGAGCTCATGGACTCACAGCTCCCAGGTCCCATCCATCCGGCCTTCTCAGCACCGGAAGAGGAATTCCGCTGTCCCCGATGACCCATCTTCCTCTTCCCTGTTGTCCCCTCCCTTTCTGCTTCTTTTTTTCAGACTTCGTACCCATTAGGATCTCTCCTACCTTGAACACCTCTTAACCACCAAACTTCTTTCATTGTATGGAGTGCACTTGGTGTGTCCCCTTTCTCACCACTTGCCCGTATTTATTTATTTATACATACGTTCATACATATATGTATATATGTATATATTTAAATGTAACATATATATAACATAAAAATTGCCATTTTAACCATTTTTAACTGTACAAGTCAGTGGTGTTAATTACATTCACAATGTGCTACCATCACCACCATCCATTACCAAAACTTTTTCATCATCCCAAACAGAAACTCTACCCATTAAGGAATAGCTGCTTCTTTTTCCTTCCTCCTTCTGGTCCCTGGTAAATTCTAATTTACTTTCTATAAATTTGTTTATCACAGATATTGTATATCAGTGGAATAATACAATATTTATCTTTTTGTGTCTGGCTTCTTGCTCTGGTGTAGTGTTTTCAAGGTTCATCTGTATTGTAGAATGTATCAGAACTTAATTTCTTGATGTGGCTGAATATTATTGTTTGTGTATGCCACCTTTCATTCATTCAGTCACCTGTTGATGGATACTGGGGCAGTCACCCCGTTTTAATCCTTTTCATTTGGCCTTTAGACCCACCACAGCAATCTTGATTGCTAAATCCCACGGTATTCTCTCGGTCTTCCTTCTCTTTGACCTGTCTGTGGAGTTTGGGGGTGTTGACCCCCTCCTTTCTTCTGAAAACTCTTCTCCTCTTTCCTTATCTGATTTCCGGCCTTCTCCTCTTGATTGTGCTGATTTCCCCTTCCTTGGTTTCTCCCTAGTACTGCCATTTCCCACATCAGACTCATCCACATGCTCTGTTCCTACGATGTCTCAGACCGTTTTCCACTGGCGTCACCTCTCACCTCCGCCACTGCAATGCCATGCTTCCAGGTTTCCTTGCCAGTTCTTTTTTCCTTTTCACTCCCCTCACTCTCCTCCAGATTAATCTTTTTAAAACACTACTTCGGGTATGACTGTCCCTCCCTTTAGCATAATCAGACTCATTAACTCACTGTCCCCTAAACTTGGTTTGATTCTTGTTTCCAGACCTGAAATATTCTCTTCCCTTGGTCAGTCCACAAAGCCACCCTAGCATATGGAGATTTCTCCCCTGGAATAAAGCGCTACTTGTTTATTGTTGTTTTTCTTCTCGTTGGCACTCACAGCCACTCAGCAAACACTTATTAAGCTTCTGCTGTGTATCAGGTCATCCAGATACACAGTATTTAGGGAGACAGACAGATGCTAAAGAAAATGGTCGTCTCAGCTGAAAAATATAACGGTATATATGGATATATAATGATATATTCTAAACTACCATTTGGGAGTTCACCCTAAACCTAGGCCTGTTCTCCCAGCATTTGTTAATTGTTCCTACTGCTGTCATTTTTATCACCCTCTTAATTCCTGATCTTATGGTTGTGATAAAAAGATTTTTTCTGAGATAAAGCAAAGCTTTGAGATCTTGATATTAATCTCTTGGGTATTTACAAATACCCTTTAAAAATAAGGTCTGTTAATTCCTGATAGTTCACAGTGGAGGCTGTAAGTGTTTTGTGTTTATTTAGGGGAATGCTTTAAAATGAAATCACTTTGAAATGAGACTCCCAAACACGACATGTCTTGTAATTATGCCATGTATAATTTATAAGGAAAAATGTGCTTTTATGATTCTGGGGGAAAATGCTAACAAAACAAAAGTCTTCGTTATTGTATATATTATAATTTTCAAAAGAATTGTGAAGAATGAGAATTAAAGAACATATGGTATCTGTTAAGTTTTCCTATTGGGAAATATTTATGTCTGGAGAATGACAATCAGAGCTGCTGTGCGGAATAAAAGGAGAGTTCAGAATGACAGAAAGTTCCACACCAGTGTGAAAAGGCAGTGTCAGGTTTATTTTTGAGATAAGACTTATGCTATTTTAAAAATAAAATTGTAAAATAATATATATTAATTTTTGAACATTAAGGAACTATAGAAAAGAAAGTATGGAGATATATATATATATATA
>JAQZBX010022605.1:0-31433 GCA_029593785.1 Cabassous unicinctus | reverse complement strand
TTTTTACTTCTTTTATCATTGTTTTGTAGTTTTCTGCATATAGGTCCTGCATTTATTTGGTTAAATTAATTCCCAAGGTTTTTTTTTTGCTATTTTAAATGAAATTTTGCCCCTTATTCACTCCTCAGATTATTCGGTACTTGCATATAAAAACTTTACTGAGTTTTGCACGTCAATATTGTATCCTGCAATTTTGCTGAACCCATTTATTAGCTCAAATAGCTTTGTAATGGATACTTCAGAAATTTCTAAATAAAGGATCATGTAATCCACAGTGAGATTTGTACTTCCTCTTGTCCTCTCTGGAGTCCTTTAATATTTTTTCTTGTCACATTGGCCTAGCTAGAGCTTCTAGTACAATATTGAATAACAATGGTGAAAATGGGCATCCTGGTTTTGTTCTGGATCTTAAAGGGAGAGCTTTCAATCTTCCCACATTGAGTGTGATGTTGGCTCTGGGTTTTTCATATGTGCCTTTTATCAGATTGAGGAATTTACCTTCTATTCCTATCTTTTTAAGAGTTTTTATCAAAAAAGGATCCTGGATTTTTGTCAAATGCCTTTTCTGCATTGATTGAGGTGATTATGTGTTTTTTTTTCCCTTCAATTTGTTAATGTGGTGTATTATGTTGCTATATCTTCTTATGTTGCATCAGCCTTGCTTGCCAGGAATAAATCCCATTTGGTCATAATGCATAAGTCTTTTGACAAGCTGTTGGGTTGTATTTGCAAGTATTTTGTTGAGAATTTTTCATCTTTGTTCATTAGAAAGATTGGTCTGTAGTTTTCTTTTCCTGTAGTATCTTTATCTGGCTTTGGTATTAGTGTGATGTTGGCTTCATAAAATGTGTTCGGTAATTTTCCCTCCTCTTCAATATTTTGGAAGAGTTTAAACAGGATTGGTGTTAATTCTTTCTAAATGCCTGGTTAAATTCACCTGTGAAGCCATCTGCTCCTGTACTTTTCTTTGCTAGGAGACTTTTAATGATGGATTCCAACTCCTTAAATGTGATTGGTCTGTTAAGTTCTTGTATTTCTTGTAGTGTCAGTCTAGATTGGTTGTGCATTTCTAGGAATTTGTCCATTTCATCTAGATTGTCTAGTTTATTGGCATACAATTTCTCATATTATCCTCTGATGGTTCTTCTAATTTCTCTGATATCAGTTGTAACTTCTCCTTTTTAATTCTGATTGTACTTATTTGAATATTCTCTCTTTGTTTCTTTGTTATTCTAGCTAGGAGCTTGTCAATTTTATTGATCTTCTTAAAGAATGAGCTTTTGGTTTTGATGATTTTCTCTAATGTTTTTTGTGCTCAATTTCATTTATTTCTGCTCTAATCTTTATTATTTCTTTCCTTCTGCTTGTTTTGGGATTTGTTTGCTGTTCTTTTTCTAGTTTCTCTAGTTGTAAAGTTCAATCCTTGAGTTAGGCTCCTCTTTTTTAATATAGGCATTTAGTGCTATAAATTTCCCTATAAAAACTGTCTTGGCTGTATCCTGTAAGTTTTGATACATTGTGTTCTCATTTTAACTTGTCTAAACATATTTACCGATTTCACTTGCAATTTCTTCTTTGACCCACGGATTGTTTAGGAGTGTGTTGTTCATCCTCCACACACTTGCAAATTTTCTTTTTTCTTGTCTATTATTGATTTCCAGTTTCATTCCATTATCATCAGAGAAGGTGCTTTGTATAATTTCAATATTTTATATCTATCAAGAGCTGAATTTTGCCCTAACATGTGGTTTACCCTTGAGAAAGATCCATAGGTTCTTGAGAAGAATGTACAACCTGCTGAGTTTGGATGCAGCATTCTGTATACGTCTTTTAGGTCCAGCACTTTTATCATATTGTTCAAGTTCTCTGTTTACTTGTTCATCTTCTGCCTAGTTGTTCTATCTAATGATGTGAGAGGGGTGTTGAAGTCTCCAATGATTATTATAGAGATGTCTATTTCTCACTTCAATTTTGCCAGATTTGGTCTCATGTATTTTGAGGCACTCTGGTTAGGTGCTTAGATATTTATGACTGTGATATCTTCCTGGTGGAATGCCCATTTTATTAATAAATAATGGCCTTCTGAATCTCTTATGACCTTTTTTTGCATTTAAAGTCCATTTTGTCTGATATTAGTATAGCTACCCCTACAATTTTTGCTTACTATTTGCATGGAATATCTTTTTTCCAACCTTTCACTTTCAGCCAGTTTTTATCCCTGTGCCTAAGGTGAGTTTCTTGTAAGCAGTATACGGATGGCTCATGTTTTTTATTCATTCTGTACATCTGATTCATTTGATTGAGGGGATTTAATCCATTCACTTTCAATGATATTACACTGAATGCAGTAATTACTTCTGCCACTTTATTCTCTGGTTTTCTTATGTCATAACATATTTTTGTCTGTCTTCTTCCTCTTTTGGTTATCCTTTCTCTATTCTTTCTTCTATACTCTCCTCCAGAGCTCTCATTCTGGTCTTTTTATTTCAGGTTTAAGGCTTCCTTTAGTATTTCCTGCAAAGAAGAATTCTTTTTTGCAAACTCTCTTTGTTTCTGTTTGTTTGTGAATATTTTATACTCATCTACATACTTGGAGAATTTTGTGGGATAAAGAGTTCTCAGTTGGCAGTTTTTCTCTTTCAGTAGCCCAATTGTGTCATACCACCGTCTTCTCACCTCCATGGTTCCTGAAGAGAAATCTTCACTAAGTCTTACTGGATGTCTCTTGTATGTGATGATTTGCTTATCTCTTGTTACTCTAACATTTTTCTCTTTTTAATTTTGACAGCTGACATTTTGAGTAGTATGTGTCTTGGAGTAAGTCTTTTCAGATTTATTGTAATTGGATTACAGTGTGCTCCTTGGACATGTATGTTCATTTGTTTCATGAGAGTTGGGAAGTTTTTAGCTGTTATTTCCTCAAGTACTCTTTCTGCCCCTTTTCCCTTCATTTTTCCTTCTGGAACTCCCATGACACATATGTTGTTGTGTTTTTTGTTATCATTCAATTTTTTGAGCCCCTGCTCAATTTTTGTATTCTTTTCTCTTTTCATTTTCAGCTTTTTTATCTTCTGTTTCACTTTTTCATTCTTCTATCATTTTGAGTCTGCTGTTGTATGTCTTAAATGTGTTTTCCATCTCATCTATTGTGTCTTTCAGTCCCATAAGCTCTGTTCCTTTTCTGTTCAGGATTTCAAATTCTTCTTTGTGCTCACTGAATGTCTTCTTGATGACATTTATATCTTTAGTCATATTGCCTTTCAATTCTTAATTTGATTTTGCAAATTTGTATCCATCTCGGAAATTAGTTCTCTCAAATCCTGTGTCTCTTCTGGGGCTTTGATATACTCCTTTTCTTGGGCCATGTCTTCCATTTTCTTATTATGGCTTGTAATTTTTTGCTGATGTCTAGGCAACTGATTAGGATATAGTTTACTCAGTTGCTCAATTTCTTTCTCTTTTGTATGTAATCAGTGGTGGAAGATTGTGTGTTACGACTGCTTTTTGATTCTTGGCTCAACATGGGTTATTAGGATTGTCGCTGCTAGTTGCTCAAAACTGGTCTCTTGACCCAGTAATTAGTTGCAGACCACCTTCCTAGGGTGAGGTAAGCTTTAAAGGCCAGAAAAACCCTCTGATTTTTAATTTTCTCACATGTGTTTCCTTGTTCTGCCAGCAGATTGTGCTCTTTGGCCACTCTCAGTTCAGTGTCTGGTCAGAGTCTATTTGTTGCAACACAGACTGGCTCAGTGTAATAAAGCTTACTGCCAAGAGGCTAAGAGATTGTAATTCAAACATTCTCAGTGACAGTTCTCCAGTCTTCTCTGGCAGGCCCCTCATTTTCCTGGGTGGGAAATATCTCCACCCCCCTTTGAGTCCCCAACCATCAGTCCGTTTTTATAGAGTAAGTTATTGGGAGGCTTGTATATCTTTAGCCCTTTTCAGGCTCCCAAAGCAAATAATGGTGTGCCCACCCTGCCTTAAAAGGCTCCTAGGACAGAGCAGACCAAATTTATGATTCAAAAGATGAGTCAGCCTTAAGTTTTGCAACTCTCTCTCCCCTTTCTAGGGTGTGGATCCCTGGAGCCCCCTTTGTCTGTAAGGGCAGGCTCAGAGGCCTGAGAATTCTAAAGTGCCTTTATTGTGGGTGCCAGTGCCGGTAACAGTATCTGCTGGTTTCAAATCAGTTCTGTAGTCACAATTACCCTCAATTGTCCCTTTCTCCTCTTGTCAGTGTCCAGCCTTTTCCTAGTGTCCTAAACCCTAGAAGATCATTTTCCAGGCTGTTTCCATTTATCCTCTAGCTATTTTTCTCAGCTTATAATTTTTATACAAACTCACATAGCTATTTTTTTGTTTTGATTTGTTCCTCATGCAATGGTTGTAAAGTCTAAGAAACCATTGCTTAACACAAGGTCCTGAAGATGCTTTCTATTTAATCTTCCCTGATGATTGGCTGCCAGTGATCCTGAACTCCTGTCACATGGCATGGCACAATGGCGGTGTCTGCTGGACTCTTCTTTTTCTTTAGGCCCCACTGCTTTCACCACCTGGCTGCACCATCTATGGTTTTTTTCTGAACTTCTGTGTGGTATCCTTTCTGTGCCTCTGTGCTCTGCCAATTTCCAGCCTCTAGCCTTCAGGACCTCTCTCTTAGACTCTCGGGGTTGCTCTTTACATCTGTGTCCTTTTATCTCTGTATAGCCATCCTGTTTATAACGGACACCAGTTAGGCCTTACTGAAGTAATCTAATCAAATATACCCACCTACAATAAGCTCACACCCACAGAAAAGTGCCAGGTTTAAGAACATGATTTTCTGGGGCATCTACAGTCTCATACTTCCACAAAGTAATATATTTATAATTATTTTATCTTCTTATTCAATTGATTCTTTATCAGTATATACTATTCTTCTGTGTCCTTCTATCAGGTTTTGACTTAAAGTCTGTTTTATGTGATATTAATATAGCTACTCCAGCTCTCTTTTGGTACAAATTGCATGAGATATTTTTTTAAAACTTTTCACTTCTAACTTACTTGCCTTTGAATTTAAAGTAAATATTTTATAGGGATTATATATTTTGGTTATGCTTTTTTACCCATGTTGCTATTCTCTAACTTTTGAATGGAGAGTTTAAGCCATTTACACTTAAGGATTTACTGATAATGCAGGAATTTTTCCTCCCAATTTTCTACTTGTTCTTCTTAAGTCATACATTTTTATCCTCAATTACTCTGCTAATGTCTGATTTCATAATTATTTTATTTTGTGTAGTGTACAATGTTGACTCCCTTCTCATTTCCTTTTATATATACTTTTCAAATATTTTATTTGAGGTTAACATGGGACTTAAATTTATTATTCCAAATCTGTAGCAGTCATGTCTGATTTTTTCCAATTTAAATTCCATGGTATATGCACTATTCCTAAACCCTTTTTCAACCACTTTTGCTGTTCTTGTTACAAATTATACATTTATTGTCCACCCAACTACCTAGATTTAGCATTCCTTTTTATGCATTTGCACTTTAGAAACTCTAGGAATTCATAAGTGGAGTTACCCAAAATAGAATATTACTATTGTATATAATTACCAATATGGCCTTCTTATCAGCTATCTTTATTTTTTATTTCTTCCATCTATTAGCTAGTGTCCTTTCCTTTTATTTTCAAGAATGCCCTTTAGGTTTCAGTGTAGGTTAAATCTAGTAATGACACACTTCCTTAGCTTTTGTTTATCTGGGAATATTTTAATCCCTTCCAAATTTTTGAAAGAACAAAACACAAGATAAAAAAATTTAGTTGGCAGTTCTTTTCTTTCAGCACTTTACATATTTCAATCCAGTGCCTTCTTAAATTTTAGGGTTTCTGATGAGAAATTGGCACTTAATCTTATTGGGAATCCCTTGCATATAGTGTATTGCTTTTGCAGCTTTCAGAAATCTGTCCTTGTCCTTGACATGCAAAAATTTGACTATTATGTGTTTGGGAATGGTTCTCTTTGAGTTTATCCTGTTTATGGTTTATTGGAATTCTGGAAGGTGTATATTCACTTTCTTTGTTAAAATTGTTATGTGTTCTGCCATTATTTCTTGAATATTCCTACTGCTTCTTTCTTTCTTCTCCTGGGATGACCATAATCCATATATTGGCACCTTGGCACCTGATATGTCTGCTATGTTCTGTTCAATTTGTCAATCGTTTTGCTTTCTGCCCTTCAGTGTGAATCATTTCAATTTTCTTATCTTTCAAGTTCATTGATTCTTCTCTCAGCTCTAATCTGTTTAAAAAAGTATCTACAGAATTTTTCATTTCAGCTATTGTGGTGTTCAACTCCAGTATTTGCATTTATTTTCTTATTAAAATTTCTTT
Organism: Cabassous unicinctus; assembly: GCA_029593785.1. NCBI lineage: Eukaryota > Metazoa > Chordata > Mammalia > Cingulata > Chlamyphoridae > Cabassous > Cabassous unicinctus. The sequence continues at coordinate 25,057 of JAQZBX010022605.1, read as the reverse complement.
CTCTTTATTATGATGCTCATGTGATTCAATCATCATTTTCCTGATATCCTTTATTTATTTCTCTGTGTTTTCCACTAGTCCTTTGAGTTTGTAGAACATCTTTTTATTTTTTTTATGTTTTGGATGTTATGTCCAAAGTCTGATATTCATTGATGGTTTCTTAAATTTTATCGTGTTCCTTGAGATAAGCTTTACTTTACTGTTTCTTTGTCTTGTAATCATTTTTTGCCCATTGTATATTTTAACATTTTAATGGGATAACTCTTAGATTTAGTCTCTGAGCTTCCTGTTTCTTACTTTTGTATCCAATTAATGATTGATAGAGATTTCCTTGTGTTCCAGGTGTTAATAAAGCAATGAAACCAAAACAAATAAGATGTTTTACAGTCTTTGCAAACTGGCTCTGTGTTGGTTTGTGTTCTTCTTCTGTATGACCCTCTTTCATAATAAATCAGCATGAAGTGAAAGCACAGGCTCCTCTCTATCTTACAGAGCTCCTCTCTATCTTTCCTGAACATATGCTCATGGCTTTAGAAATTCTCACATTTATAGGTATGCTCCCTCTACTCCCTTTGGAATAGATTTTCCCCACCCTGGGTGTTCTATTGTATGTGTTTAAGTGGGTAATCTTTTGGGTCAGGACTGTTTGACTGTTTCTTGCATTTCTTTACCTGTGCATAACCTGCTTCTGCCTATAGGGCATATTCTGGGAAGGCATACCAGAGATAAGTGTACCGGTATAGTCCTTTTTAAATGCAAGCATTTAGAGCTATATACTTCCCTCTGCACACTTGCTATGTTCTGTTTAGATTTTCTTTTATCTCAAGATAATTCCTAACTTCCCTTGTGATTTCTTCTTTAATTCATTTTTTTAAAGAGTGTATTGTTCTAGTTCCACATATTTTTTGCATTTTCGAGTCTCTATTATTGATCCCCTGTTTCATTCTATTGTGTTTGTATAAGATAATTTGTATGGCTTCAATCTTTTCAAATTTATTGATTCCCTTTTTGTGCCCTAACATGTGGTATGTCTTTGGGAATGATCTATGTGCATTTATGAGGAATATGTGTTTTGTTGTTGAATGAGTTATGATATTCATGTCTTTTAGCTTTAGTTCTTTCAAAGTACTGTTCAGTTCCTCTATTTCTTTATGGGTCTTTTTATCACTTATTAAAAACATCAGCATCAGTTCATTTCTCCATAAAGTTTATGTTTCAGCTGACTTTTCTCTTCATATATTTACTCATGTTCTCTTGCTCCAATTTTCTGTTGTGATGTAAGGTATTGTCCCTTAAATGCCTTGCTGGTTTTTAAAGACAGAGTGTGGAATGGAAATGGCCCTGACCAGAAGGCAGTTCACATCTATCAACATTTCTGTGGGCACAGGGGTGAGTATGTGATAAAGCTTCTTCTTCATGTCAATCACTCTACAGATTCCCAAACAATCACAGATTGGAGTCTCAGCAAGCAAGATGAGCCCTGCACATATCCTCTGATATCATCCAAGTCTTGCAAAGACCAACCCAGTTGGTGTTCACAGTGTATGTGATATGGGTGGGAGTGATATCTGAGAGGCTGATCTGGAGCATGACTGCATTGAAAGGGACATGACATGGTGTCAGATCCTATAAAGGATAAACTGATTTTGGATTTGGGGACTGAAACTGGACAAGGAACCCAACACTGCCAGTTCACAAAGGTCTTTGTTATGAAATTCTCTGTTTCATGGAGTTTTTTCAATGGTCATCAGTTTGTGTCCAGTAAACAGTTGGACTCTCTTTTTCTTCATCAGCAAATTCCAAGTTTTCTGCTTCTGGAAGCTCAAAACCTCTATTTTTGACATTGCACTTACATTTTGTTTGCAAGCCTTTGTTGTCCACACAGACAGGGATGAGTGTTGGCATGTATCCACTCTGGGCAAAACTGAACTGAATGACAAGGGAGACAGCAATCCAATTAGAGGAGTGAAAAGTAAAATCCTGTTGCCTGTCACCCATCCCATTGTGTTGTAGATCAGAGGAGATTCTCTTACAAGAGCTGAACACATATTTTATTATATTAATATGATTTCCAAAATTTTCTTTAAAATAGTTTTCCTATAATATATTATTTTCTGTGGTGTTCTGGTGGGTGAAAGGTGGTCCCAGAATTGGTTCTGTAACATTAAGTAGAGAAATGCAACAAGGAGGAGTAAATTCTGACTGCCCCTGGTCACATTCTATTATACTTAACACAGGAAATAGTTTTTAACTAATGATTAACCAAGAATCTATTAAACATTGACTTTCCAAAAACATGAACCCCCCAAACTAAAATGACAGGATAGCCATCTACCTCTTCACAAGAAGCACTAACTCTTGCACTGCTGAAATGACACTCAGTTAAAATGATGGCTGTTTTTCCTTCTAGTTCTATGAATGCTGATATACCTCAAGTTTAAATATTTATCAGTATTTTTGGAGGTCAGATTCTCTTTTAAGAAAATTGGAGATAAATTTGGATGGCTGAGTATGAAATTTGTGGTTGAGTTTGTTAGATGTTGTAGCATGAAAATGGGCCACAAAGGAGAAAAATACCTCATCAATTGACATTTGCCACCCTGGTTATATGAGCTTTGAGCAAAGTTCAGGCTTCACTCTTCACCTTCTTCTTGATTTTTTCAGTCATCAGGTAATGAAGAATGTTGATACTCAGGAGACAGTGGGTATAGGCAGAGAAGACTTCACAGGCAGGATGACCTGGGATGAGTATAAAACCAAGGACCTCCACCCAGCCATAAAGGGAAGTCATACTATAAAGCCTGCCGAAAACAAGAGAATGTTGGAACTGCAGCAACACCACCATGTGGTCCAAGCCCACCACACCCAGGGCCAAGTTGGGGTTCATGGCTTTGGTTTGGCTTGGGGCTGCAGTCTTGGGTCAAATGACTGTTATACCTGGCACCAGGAGCTGGCCTCCCTAGTGTCCACATCCATCTCCTGAGCCTGCAGCAGCCTCCTTCAGAGTCACTGCAGTCACCATCAGCAATAGGGTGACACACTGGCAGGCAGGCCAAGGATGAGGAGGAACTAAGGCTATGCCTTGCTGACCCACAACCACTCAGAGCAGGAGGGCACTCACTTCAGAAGCAGCCCATCCTCCATCCCCTCATTGATATTTTGTCAAGATATTCTAGCCATTATTGGAAGTGTTTTATTCCAGTCTTCTATTATTAATATAGAACCATCTCTTTTCCCTCTAAGTTTGTCAATGTTTGCTTCATATGATTTAGGACTCAGGTATTATGGGCATATATTTTAATAATCATTATATCTTCTTGATTAATTGGCAAGCTTTTTCCACTTATAGTGTTCTTTTTAGCAACATTTCACTTTAATTTTATTTTGTCTGAAAATTTAAGTATCACTTAAATTTTGGTTACTATTTGCATGGTATATTTTTTTCTCTCCTTTCACTTTCAACCTTCTTCTGTCTTTGAATATAAGTATGGTCTCTTGTAAAGAGTATACACACACTTATATATGCACTTTTAAACAATGTGTGGGTGTGTGTATCATGCTTCATTTTCCATCTGCTAAGGTCTGCCTTTTGACTGATGAGTTTAAGCCCATTATATTTAAAATAGTAAACAATATATGGTTTACTTTTTTATTTGGTTTTTGTAAGGCTTTCACCATTTGTTCCCCCAGTTCTTCCATTTCTGCATACTTTTTTAATTTAGGTGATCTGTCATAGTAAACCATTTTGAATCACTAATTTCCTGTATTCCATATCCTTCTGCCATTTTTGGTTATAATGGGGCTTAAATTGTTTGACATCCTAAATGTACAACAAGCTTATTGAGGTGCTGCTAAAAACATCAATAGCACACACAATTTTGTTCCTATAAACATTTGTTCCCGTTCTTTATGTAGTTCTTGTCACAAATTATATCTTTTATACTTGATAGGTGCAAAATCACAGATTTATTGTTACTTTTTATGCATTTGCTTTGTAGATACTGAAACAAGTAAAATGTGATATTAGAAACCAATAATGCAAGGGTACAGACATTTATGCTTCATTTACTTTTAACGTATTGTCTAGTGTCATTTTCATTCAAATTGAAAAACTCCCCTTATCCTTCCTTGTATTACCAGTCTAGTGGTCCCAAATGCCCACAGCTTTTGTCCTAATCTCTCCCTCACTTCTGAAAGTGAGTTTTGCTGAATAGAGAATTCTTAAGTTGGCATTTTCCCCTAAAACTTTAATGTCATTCTCTGCCTTCTTGTTTCCATGGTTTCTGATCAGAAAACTGTATTTAATCTTATTGAGGTTCCCTTGTATATGGCACAGTTCTTCTTTCTTGCCTCTTTCCAGTTTCTCTCTCTATGGCATTGCACAGTTTGATTATAATATGTCTGCATGTGGATCACTTTGGGTTTATGTTGTTTGGAATTCCCTGTATTTTTTGAATGTGTATATTCAGGTATTTGGTTAAATTTTGGATTTTCATCCACTTTTTCTTTATATAATATTTCTGCCCCTTTCTTTCCATCTTTTCCTTCTGAGATTCCCATAATCTGTATACTGGTATGCTTGATGGTATCCCACAAGCATAGTGTAGTCTCTTCATGTTTCTTCATTTTTTCTTCTTCTCCTAAGACTGAATAATTTCAATTGTTTTATCTTCAAGTTCACAAATTATTTCTTCTGTAAGCTACAATCTGCTGTTTAAACCCTCAAGGAATTTTTTATTTCTGTTACTGTGGTCTTCCTTCTCCAGTATTTCTCTTTGGTTCCTTTTTTAAATATATAGTAAACTTTATTTTTAAAGAGGTTATGGATTATAGAAAAATTACATCAAAAATATGAATCATTCCCATGTACCCCCCTCCATCTCTCAAACCATCACCTATTTTTTTTAATGTAGCAGTACAATTTATTATGTTTTATCTGTAAAAGTCACTCAAGAATGCACATTTAAAAAATGACTCACTTATGGTAAGGACTAACCTACCTACTGTAATAATCTAAAAATTAAACCATCACTGTGACATTTATCAGTACTTCACACATGTAACAAATGGAGTCATCTACCATTTTTATAATTTCCTTAAAACCAAAATCTAAGCACAAATCGGAATTAAGAGAAACTTCAGAATGTTCATATTTGCATGCATTTTTGATTGAACTTCCAAAGATTCCACATTTACCAAAACCACAACTTTGAATCAAAATAAATATTAATATCCTTAAAGCCTTGTGAAAAACTTACTGTACAGGAGCAAGGAAAACAGAGTGAATAGTAACAGTAGTATATCTCTAGGAGAGAAAGCAATCATTTAATTTATTTATGAAAAAATAAAAGTCAATAAGTCAACATTTTAATAATACTGACCAAGTTATTTACTATGCAAGAATTTGCTTTTTAAGTTGTGTCTTTAAAATGTCTCCATCCATATATGTAGATTAAAGTAAATTTATACATCAAAAACATTTTGCTCAGAATTATAAACTTAAGTAAAAACCATAACTTATCAAAGCATAGTCCAAGCACCATACAATAATGCTACCATTTAGAATTATATGCTTCATATGAAAATATTATCTTACAAATAAGAGTTTTGTGCTGTTTCTCCTGAATAAATGTCACTATGTTTAAAACTTTAAATGATAATTTAAAAAGACTGATTCAAATAATTCTTGCATTTTCCTTCATTGGGCTTTGATAAAAAACAGAGCCATCTGGTGTTGAAGCACCATCTTCCTTCTCAGTTACAGTCTCTACAGTCCCAGAAGCAGACACAATAATCATTATTTTATTTGTTGAAGCTCTCTTCTGTTTCTCATCAAAAGCTGGACAAACAGCCACAATCTCATCCTTTTCAAAGTCATAGTCAGGAGTTGACTTTGGTGAGAAATCTGTTACTTCTGCTGATGATTCAATCTTTTTAATCCTTTATACCAGTTTCTGCTGCTCCTGGAGTGTTCTTGCCCAAGAAAGTCTACTTTCCATATTTCAGGGTTCATTGGATAGAGTGAAGGGCTACTTGAAAACTTCAAATTGCTTTATCTATTTTGTCCTTTGGCTCCCTGTCATATTGTTCTATTGTCTATCTTCTTATCCTTTAGTTTTCCCTTCCTAATAATCTTCATTTCTAAGCCCTTCTCCAAATCTCTTGCACTGTTTTTTATCTTTTCAGGCTGCAGCACCCCTTTATCTTTCTTGGATATTGATATTTTTGCGCTTCATAAGGATTGAGAAGTTTTTGGTCATTATTTCCTTAAGTATTCTCTCTGCCCCTTTTCCTTTGTCTTCTTCTTCTGGGACACCAATAACGTGAATGTTTTTGTGTTTTGTGTTGTCATTCAATTCCCTGAGACTCTGTTCCACTTTTTCCATTCCCTTCTCTTTCCCTTCTCCTGTCTTTTCCAGTTCAGATGTTCTGTCTTTGAAGTCACTAATTTGTCTTCAAGGAATTCAAATCGGCTCTCATGTGCCCCTACAATGTTTTTAATCTCTTCCATCATGTCTTTCCTATCCATGTTATATTACTTTTCTTTGCAGGATTTCAAATTGTTCTTTATGTTCTCCAAGTCTTCTTAAAAACCTTTATATTTTTATTCATATTTTCTTTAAATTCCTTGAAGTGATTTAGTAGAGTTGTGTGATTATCTCTGATTGTCTTCAATCCTGTATCTCTTCACAATATTTGATATGTTCTTTTGCTGGACCATCTCTTCCTGTTTCCTAGTATGGCTTGTAATTTTTTGCTGATGTCTAGTCATCTTAGTATGTTGCTATATTTACTCTGATGGCTAATTTCTTTCTCTTGCCTATTGTTTCCCCCCCCCATATCTCTGCTTTGATATTGGTTCAACTTACTCTCAGTCCTTAAAATTGCCCCACTTAAGTTTTCAAAATTGGATCAGGGACTCACTAGTGGGTTGCAGATTTTCTCCCTAAGTTGGATACAGTTTTTGTCCATGTAATTTCCACACTGGCCAGCAGAAGGCACTTGCCAGTCCACCTATCCATAGAGGTCATTCAGTCTTGGCTTTCCTGTGTTCCTGTGTTGAATCTCCAGATCAGAGATGCAAAGTGGACACTGCTGCCCAAATTCACTGAAGGAAAGCACCCTGATCTCCACTTTCTTTTCCCTTGAAATAGCTGACAGGGTGGAATATGTCTGTTCCCCTTGCAGTTGGCTTCAGTGATCCAGGAGTTTTACCCCAGCTTAATATCTTGGGGATGGGTTAGGGGCACACTTCCCAGCACCACACAGGTTTGGTAACTCATGTTTGTTGTTTTGGCTTTTTTCTCTTTCTGTCCCTAACTCTCCTGGGAGTTTTCTAGAACTGCCTTGGTCTGCTGACCTACAAAGCAGGTCCTTTGGACAGCTTTTCGTTCTTCCACCATTGTTTCTGTGAGAGGATTCTGATATGCCTGTTAGTCTGTCATCATCTTCCCACATCTTTGGTTCCTTTATATGATTTCTATTTCTTCATTGAAATTATCTTTTAATTTGTCTATTGTTTTCTTAATTTTCCTTTAGTTTTTTCTTCATGTTTTCCTTTAGCACTGTGAGCATATGTAAGATTTTTACTGTTTTTAACTGATATGTGCAAAATCTGGACTTTATTGTTGTTGGATTATAATTGTTCCTTTTGAATCTTTACATGAACCATCACTTCCTGTTTTTGTTTGCATATCTGGTAATTTTGCTGCACACTGTACATTTTAATATTTTCATATATTATGTCTGGAATTTATTCACTGAGGTACCTGCTCTTTAACTTGTATTATAAAAGAGTTTTCCTTGAATACCAAGAGAAAGCAAATAGGAAAAAAGAAAACACCTTTCACAGTCTTTTCAGATTAGGCTTTGTGACAGCTCTTCTTCATGGTTCAGGCAGCCTAGTAATGCATCTAAGGAATACTCAGGCTAAAGCATAGCAGATTGTCCCATCTTTTCTGCATCTTATTCTGGGCTTGCATTCATTCAGATCCTATCAACCCCTTAAACCCCCTAGGAAACACTTTCTTTTCCTGATTCCTTTTTCCACACTGCATATCCAAATGTCTATTACACTCCTTTGCCTGAGGTAGCTGTGACTTGATTTCTCTTCCATAATGCTCTGGACTATTAAACCTGAAAGGAGCCCTGATTCAGAACTTCAGGTCACCACCAGAAAGATTGTCAGAAATGCACATACACCCGGTATGTGCACAAGGGTTACTCTGCTCTCTCCAGGAATAGGATATTGACCCTGCTTTAAGAGCATGGGAGAGCTCCTTGATGAGATGGTGAAGAATGTGGAAGGGTCTGAAAATGCACCATAAGGTTTTACTACCACTTAATTTGCCTTTTTCTATTTGGCACTGTATTAGTCAGCAAAGGGGTGCTGATGCAAAGTATCAGAAATCTGCTGTCTTGTATAGCAGGTATTTATTTGGGATAAAATTTTGTAGTTATAAGGCCCTAAAAAGGTACCATAAGAGGTAATTTCTCATGAAAGTTAGTGTGGCATTTTGATATTATTTATGAATTCCAGAAAGGTATACAAATTATGTTTGTAAACTGGGTTATTCCTCTGGGCATGGTACCCTTTGATTATATTAAATTCAAAGGCTTTACATTACTTGATTATGTTAAGATTAGGGCTTTGTTTTGACCATGTCATTGGGGTGTGGTCAGGCTTGAGTCCTCACCACCTAGGTTGGCAATATAAACAGGTACTCACACAGAATAAAACACTCAGGGGAAGACACAGAGGAATAGAAGATGCTCTACAGACATGGCAGAGGAGAGATCTTGTCAGCTTTGATCCTGCAGCCCCAGGAAAAGATATGAACCATTTGTCTGATACTTTACAGCTGATCTTGAGAAGAGACCAGAGCAGCTGAGCCCAGAAAGAAATGAACACTCCAGTCTACACCTGAGATTGGAAGAACCTGGACCCTTAGAGACTTAAGGGGAAAGAGGAAGACTGAATCCTCATAGATGTTGCCTGCAATCTTGCTTTAAAATGTGACAACAGACTTTATTGAGGAACTAACCTTATGTTGAACTCTTCAGGGCCTTGTAACTGTGAGCTTCTACAACAAATAAAACCCCTTTAAAAGCCAACATATTTCTGGTACTTTGCATCAGCACCCCTTTGGCTGACTAATACAGTCAGCTACCACATATTGAAGCAAGATTGCAGGTAATGTCTGTCTGGTCTCTCCTTCCTTCTTCCTCCTAAGGCTCCATGGTCCAAATTCTGATCTCAGCTGAAGGCTGGCATAAGGCTCATCTATCAGGGCTTCTTATATCAGTCTGGCATAGGCCTCATTTCTTTCTAGGCTTAATCAGTTGCTCAGCTACAAACTATCAGGCAAATGGCTTATCTCACCCCTTGGCTCCAGGATCAATACTGACAAAGATCTTTCTCTCTGGCATCTATGAGCTCCCTCTCTTCCCATGTGTCTTCTTGAGTGAGTGCCCATTTATATCAGCCCACCAAGGGGGCAGGGACTCAACTTTGAGTCACACCATACTAATGTCATTGGATCAAAGTCCTAATCTTTTATCAAGTAAATTTAAAACCTTTTAATTTAATACAATCAAAGGGTATCAAACCCAGAGGAACAGAAAAATTTACAAACATAATTTTTCTATTTTTGTGGGGGATTCATAAATATCAAACTGCCAAACTCCACTGTCTGAATCCTAAAAGGCATTACAATATTCCACAAAACCTTATTTCAGTAAACATGATAAGTACAAAATTACACCACAATCAGTTTAAAAAAGTACAGTTTGCCTTGGGTAAAAGCCCCCTCTGGATGTAGACCTGTGAAACTTAAAAACAATGTATCTACTTCCAATATACAAAGGGACAGACATAGAATAATCATTTGCATCATCAGAAGGAGAATTTGGGAGTGAAATATGTGTCACAGATCCCTAACAGTTCTGAAAACCTGCAGGGCATGCTTCATGAGATTTCAAAGTCTTGGAGACATTCCAAAGATGATGGTTTTTTCTCAGGCCTTCATGGGGTTCAACCTTTGCTCAATCACCATTTTCTTGGTTTCACCCTCATCAAGCATCTAGGTGGCAACTGAGCTCTAGACCTCACCTTCCAAGAACACTGAGGTGATGGCCTCTCTTTCCCATATTTCTGGGGATACAGTCTTGATCCCCTTAGTACAGTGAGATGGTGGGACCATTCTCCCTAATCTCTGGCATACAGGTACAACCTTCTCTGAACAGTGAGTTGGTGACCTGGCTTTCCCTACTTGATTGGAAATAGGCTTACTACTCTCAGAGCAATGGGGTGTCAACCTCACACTTCTAAACCTATGGGGAACAGGGCCACCCCTCTCAGAGCACGGGGGTGGCAACCTGACTCTTTCCAAAATTTGGAGAATGTATTCCATCCTCTCTAGCCTGGTGCAGCAAAATTCTCCCTAAACAGCAAACTGAAACATCCACCCTCTTTAAATGCCAGGGAAAAGTCACCTTCTCTGTACACATGGGAGGGGTTCCTCTCTTAGCCAAGGGAGATTTCTTAATTCCAGACCACAGCTTCCATGATTTTCCTCTTAGAGCCATTTTCCTTTCCATCTCTTCCCTCTATGTCCCTTTTAGTATAGGTTGACAGTGGTTATGTTCATACAGATCTTGCAAAATCTTGGTTTAGCAGACAGGTAGCAGGGGTTGAAGCCAACAGACAGTAAGACTTCCACAAGTCTTTCCTGGATAATTGCACTTTTAATCCTGACTTAACAGGTCCAAGTTTAGTTAATACCTCAAATGGGGCACTATCATCTGTGGAAATTGATTTCCAGAGGCTTAGAATTTCTAGAATCAGCTTCTGGTTTCTTTGTGTCCAACAATTCAGTTCTCAGCTTATCTCTTACATCTAGCATTTCACTATAAGCTTCAAGGAAACACCAGGCTGCATTTTCCACATTTAGTTTGGAAATTTCCTTGGCTAAATGTCCAAGCTCATAACTTTCAAATTCTTCCATCCTTATAATATCAGGAGGCAATCTAGTTAAGTTCTCTGCAACTTTAAAACATTGATCGCTTTTCCTCCACTTTCCGATAATAGTTTCATCATTTACTTCTAAGCCCTCATCAAAAGTCTCTTTAGTGTCCATATTCCTAACAACAGTCTCTTCAAAGTAATTTAGGCATTTTCTAGCAAGCATCTCACAATTCCTCCTAAAAATACCCCTTACCCATTTATAAAACCATTCTAGCATTTTCGTAATTGCAAAAGCATGACCCCACTACTGGGTATGGAATTCTGTATTAGTCAGCCAAAGGGGTGCTGATGCAAAGTTCCAGGAATCTATATCACACCTTGAAGAACAGACTAGTTTGCAAACATATTTTTTCTCTTTTTTGAGGATTCATAAATAATATCAAACTGCCACAGTCACTCTCCCTGTTACTGCAAATCTTTACCTGTTCTCTGGAGCTCTGAGAAAGAAGGCTGTGTCAGTTTTTGCTTGTTGTTCAAAACCTCTGTCAGGAGACAGAACATAGGAGTGTTTTATATGCCATCTGCTGACATCGTTTTATGGTTCTTTCTAGAGTATGATTTATATGCCAAATTCAATCTTTGGTGTACTGTTAATTTATTTTACAAAGTGTACTGTCAGGTAAAAACCACCATATTCAAGGTATTTGTCACCCAAATAGTTTTCTTAAACTCCATTGCAGTCAATATTTCCTACCTTCCCAAATACTAGCATGCACTTAAATGATTTCTATCCCTGCTGTTTTTCCCTGGCCAGAACATTTTTTTAAAAAGAAAAAAAGGAATCAAATAGTATGTAGTGTTTGGAATCTGGCTTTATCAGTTACTATAATTCATTTAAAATTCATATGTGTTGTGTAAGTATCTATTTTCTTCCTTTATACTGTCTAGTGTAATTCCAATATCATGCTGTATCACAGTTTGTTTATTCATTTACTAGTTGAAGTATAACTTGTTATTTGGAGTTTTTGTTGATTATGACTAAAGATGCCAAAAAAAATTCTATACAGGGTTTTTAATGAACATAGATTTTAATATCCCTAATGTAAATTTCTAGGAGTTTAATTATGGGGTTTTATGGTAAGTGTACTTTTACTTTTCAAGTAAAAGCAGGTTTTTGAAACAGAGCTATAATAATATCTTGCAGTATATTGCCACCAATATGTATGACATTTCCATTTTCTCTGTATTATCTCCATTATTTGATATTGTGTATTTGATTTTTTTTTAAATGTCAACATTTTAATGGGATTTTAATGTTATCTTACTGTACTTTTAGTTTACGTGAACTGAAGACTGATCATGTTGAGCATCCTTTCATATTCTTATTTACTTTACCCTTATGTGTCTATTCAAACATCTTGCCTGCTTTCTTTTTTAAATCAGATTCTGGTTTTCATATTTGATTATGTTTTAATGCTTTATTTTATGTACACAAAATTTATTGGATGTAATATTTGCCAATATTTTTAGCAATCTTGGATTTCTCTTAGTTTTAACACTGTCTAAGAACAGAAAATGTGTTTTGATCCATACAAAATTTTGAATTTGTTCTATTCTGGGCATGCTTTTGATGTTTTATCTAAGAAATAATCACCAAACATATATTAACATATATTCTTAAACAGATTTATTAAGTTATTTCTTTAATGCCATCCATTTCTGCCTTTTAAAATATAGAATTTTTATTTATTATATTCACAGATATATGCAACACTCTAGTCTGAGAACCACTTTATCACTTTGAGAAAGAAACACTATACCCTTTAGCTATCACTTTCTCTGACCATCTCCCCACAATCCTAAATAACCACTATTCTACTTGTTTTCTCTATAAAGTTTCCTGTCCTGGACAATCATATCAATTGAATCATAAAATGCATCATCGTTTCTGTTCATGTATAAATTTTTGATGGTTTATCCAAGTTGAATCATATATCAGTACTTTATTCATTCTTATGGGCTGAATAATATTCCATTGTGTATCTATACTATAGATTATATTAATAGTTTTCTGAGGGAAATTGTAGGTTTACAGAAATATCATGTACAAAATACATAAAACAGAATTCTCTTGAGGCAGCATGTATTTTTTGGAGGTACTGGTGCAAGGGATTGACAGAGGGACCTCATACGTGAGAAGCTGGTGCTCAACCATTGAGCCACATTGGCTTGAGTTGGTTATTTTTATTTGCTGGTTTTTTTTTTTTTAATGAGTCACTAGAAACTGAATCTAGGACCTCCCATGTGTGAAGAAGGTGCTCAACTACTTGAGCACATCCATTCCACACTCTATTATTAACATCTAGTGTCAGTGTGGTATATTTGTTATAATTTAATGAAAGAACACTAATAATTGTACTGTTAACTATAGTTAATGGTTTAAAATAGGGTTCATTGTGTTTTACGGTCTTATAGGTTTTTTTTTATTTATTTTTAGTCTTTTAACATATATCTGACTTGAAATTTCCTCTTTCAGTCATATTCACATATATCATGCAGTGCTGTTAATTATATTCACATATATCATGCTGTGATATTAATTACATTCACAATGTTATGCTACATTCACCACCATTCATTACCAAAATTTTACAATCAAACTCAAAAGAAATTCTGTAAAATGTAAGCATTAACTCCCCATTTCTTACCCCAGACCAGCTCCTGGTATCCTATATTTTAGAGTCTGACTTTTTGAGTTTATTTATTCTAATCATTTCATATCAATGACTTGCCACAATATTTGTCCTTTTGTGTATATCTTATTTCACTGAACAGCATGTCTTCAACATTCACCCATGTTTTTGCATGAATCAGAACTTCATTTCTTTTTAATGCTAAACAATACTTCATTGTATGTATATACCATGGTTTTGTTTATCCATTTATCAGTTGATGGAAATTTGAGTTGCTTCCCTTTTTTTCTAACTGTGAATAATATTGCTATGAACATTGGTGTGCATATATCTTTTCAAGTCTATGCTTTGAATTCTTTTTATACCGCAGTTTTTAATGCATTCATCTGTTGAAGAACATTTGGTTTCTTTCCAAATTTTGGCTATTACCACAAATGCTGCTATAAACACTTATGGCTGAGCTTTTTTGGGACCATATATTTACATTTCTCTTCTGTATCTACCTAGGATTGGAATTTATGGATCCTACAGTCATTTTGTACTTAATCATTAAAAGAACAACCAGACTTTTTTCCTCATGTCCACATCATTTTAAATTCCCAGCAGCAGTGAATAAGTGTTCTCATTTCTCTACATCCTAAACTACTTTTGCATATCTGTGTTTTATTTTAACCAGTATAGAATGTGTAGAGTAGTTTTGCAGTATGATTTAAAAAAATTTTTTAATGAAGAATTTGTAGTTTACCAAAAACTTATGTAAAAAATACATCATTCCCATATAACCCCTTTTGTTAACACGTTGCATTAGTGTGGTAGCTTTGTTTGAACTGATGGAAGAATATTTAAATTGTTGTATTAACTGTAGTCCATAGTTTACATTGGGGTGTATTTTTCTCTATATACCACCCAATTATTAAAACCTTGAACTAGTGTGGTACATTTGCCATTTTCATAAAAGAACATTTTTACAATTGTACTATTAACTGTTCACCACCACTTTGCTGAATTCACTTATTAGCTCAAGTAGATTGCAGATTTTTCATGACTGTCTATGTAAAGGATCATATCTGCAAATAGTTGAAATTTCAACTTTTCCTTTCCAATTTTGATGCCTATTATTTCTTTTCCTTGCCATATGTCTCTGGCTAGAATTTTTCTACTACAGTGTTGAATAACAGTGGTGAAAATGGACATCTTCTTCTTGTTCCAGATTTTAGAGGGAAAGCTTCCTGATTTTTACCCTTGACTATGATGTATGCTGTGAGTTTTCATATATGTCATTTATCATATTGACTAACTTCCCTTCTATTCCTGTTTTTCTAAGTATTTTCATCAAGAAAGGATGCTGGATTTTGTCAAATGTGTTTTCTTCATCAATTGAGATGATCATATGGTTTTCCCCTTCATTTCATTAATGTGGTTTATCAAATTGATTTTCTTCGGTTTAAACATATTGGCAAACCAGGGATAAAACTCACTTTATTTTGGTGTATAATTCTCTTAATGTGCTGTTGGATTCAATTTTCAGTATTTTGGTGAGGTTTTTGTATCTATAGTCAAAAGAGAAATTAGTCTATAATTTACCCTTCTTGTATCTTTATCTGGCTGTGGTAATATGGTGATGAGTAAGAGTGAATTATTTAAATTCCATATATTTGTGGATTTCCAGTTTTCTGCCAGTTACAGATGAATGTATTATTGCAAACTGAAAGAAAGAGAGTCCGTGTTTTAAAGTTGCAGAAAAATTGGCAAAATTGACTTCTGATATAAGACAGAAGGCAGAATTTGAAAGTTATGAGCTTGGGCATTTTGCTGATGAGATTAACACGCTAAATGTGGGAAATGGTCCTTGGCTTCTCCTTGCAGTTTATAGCAAAAGGTGATAAGAAAGAAACCAGAAAATGATGGTTTGTGAAATTCTGAGCTTCTGGGGAATGAGTCCCTAGAGAATAATGCCCCATGTGAGGAATTAACTGAACATAAAATTAGGCAGCCATTTCCTTACAAGTCAGGACTGGAAATGCCGTTATCCAGAAAGGATTTGTTAAAAGTAGTATTGTTTGATATTTTAGGCCCATTTGAACTGCATACAAAACCCACAAGATTTTTGCAAGATCTGTATGAATATAACCACTGTTAGCCTGGAATAAAAGAGGCAGAAAAGGGAGCAATTGAAGGAAAAACTTCTTCAAGTGCAAAACTGTGAGAGCTGAGGTCTGGACTTCTTGGGCCCAAAAAAGGACTCCACCTATGTGTGTGGAAAGGGTGAGTTTGCCCCAGCATTTGAAGAAAGTTAGCCTTCTGCCTCATTGTTCAGAGAGTGTTCCACCACCCAAGGATTCAGATAGGGTAGATCACATTTCCAGAGGTTGGGGAGAGTTTAGGTGTCCACCGCACTGTTCTGAGGGTGTTGAACATATGCCCCAGAGATTGGAGAGATCTTGACTATCACCTCTGAGTTCTCGGCACATGAGTCCAAGAGCTTGGCTGCCACACTCTTGATGAGCTGAGCATGGAACTGAGAAGATGGCCCCTGGGAAAGACATTGGAGTAGCTGTGATTCCATGAGGCCCCAAGGAGAAAAAAACATCATTCTATAGATTCTCAGACTGTGAAATCTCATGGAATATGCCCTGTTGGTTTTCAGAACTGTTTGGGAACCATGATCTCTATTTTCTTTCCAAGGTCTTCCTATAGCAATGGAAACATGTATCCTGTGACTGTCTCTCTTTTGTATGTTAGATGCAGATAATTTACATGTAAGTTTTACTAGCCTACAGCCAGATTGGAATTTTGCCCCAAACCAGACTGCATGAGTATAACTGATTTTTATGAGATTTTGTACTTAACATTGCTACTGAAATGATTTAAAGCTTTTTGATATATTGTTATGTTATGATATTTTGCATATGGAAGTAACATGCATTTTGGGGTCCAGAGGCTGTAATATATTGGGTTGAGTCTTTCATGGACCTCAAAAAATTATGTTCTTAAGCTAAACCATTCCTGTATGTGTAAGCCTATTGTATTTAGGCCTTTTTTATTAGATTCAGTTAAGGGACCTTTACATTAGATCACTTCAGTTAAGGGTGTAGGACATGGGGTGGGTTTTAATCCTTTAATTAGACTGTTGTAAAAATGGAACACAGAGAAAGAGAGCTGCCATCTCAGAGAAGAATCCATGATTGCCTACAGCTGCAGAAAGACAGAGACATCCTGAGAGTCTGAGAGAGAGGCTGGAAGTTGGAATGGAGAATCTTGAAGCTGAAGAGACATAGCCTTTGGAGAGATGAGCCATATGCTTGATTGCCTACAGCTGAGTTTGGGAAGAAAGTGAGACTTTAGGGAAGAGCAGTGACCTTGCCAGAGACTGGCTGTCATTTTGCCTTGCCACATGGCAGGAATCCAGGGTCTCTCAGCAGTCAATCTTTGGTAAGACAGCATCTCTGATGCCTAGATTTGTGCGTTTTTAATGCCTCAGAACTGAATTTACCCTAATAAATTCCCACTATAAAAAGACAACCTGTTTCTGGTATTTTTGCATTGGCAGATTTTAGCAAATTATAACATTGCCCTTAATGGAGATCTTCACTTATTCATACTACTTAAATCCTCTCTCTCCTGTCTTTTCCTTTCAACCTGCAGAACTCCATCTTGTTGGGCATGTTTCTTGTGAGTAATTATCCTAATTTCTTTTCATCTGTAAATATTTTATACTCCCCCTCATTTTCAAAGTACTGTTTTGCCAGATATAAAATTTTTGCCTGCCAGTTTTTCCTTTTTTGTGCCTTAAATTTTTCAATCTGTGTCTTTTCATTGGGTAGCTTAATCAATTAAATTTAATGTTTTTATTGTAAAAGCAGTATTTACTTTAAATATTTTATCCTTTGGATTTTGTATAGTATATCTTATTTTTATCTCTCTTTTTATCTTTTTAGTTACCCTTACTGGTAACTTCATTTCTACACTATCTTCTAAGCATTGCTCTCCTGTCTTTTCCTTTCATCCTGAAGAACTCCCTTTAGCAGTTTTGTACGACTTCCCTTTTAATGAATTCTCTCACTATCTGTTTATCTGTAAATATTTTATGCTGTCCCTCCATTTTGAATGGCAATTTTGCTGGGTAAAAATCCTTGGCTGGCAGTTTTTCTCTTTCAGTGACTTAAAAATAACATACTACTGCTTTCCTGTCTCCATGGTTTCTGATGGGAAAATGGTACTTAGTCTTATTCAGGATCCCTTGTATGTGATGAATCACTTGTCCTTGCTGCTTTCAAAATTCTCTAACCTTTGCACTTGACACCCTTTTGCATGTGTTTTGGGATAAGTCTATTGGAATTTATTCTGTTTGGTGTATGTTATGCTCCTTGGATATGTATATTTATGTCTTTCATAAGAGTTGGGGAATTTTGGGTCATTTTCCCTTAAATATTCTTTATACAACTTTTCCCTTCTCTTCTCTTTCTGGGACATTCATGACATATATGCTTGTGTATTTATGCTGTTTCCTAAAACCCTGAGGCACTACTTAGTTTTTTCCCTTTTTTCTTTATTAGTTCTTCTGACTGTATGATGTCATTTGTCCTGTCATCTAGTTTGCTAAGTCATTCTTCCTCCTGTTCAAATTGTCTGTTGTATGCTGCTAGTATATTTTTCCTCCCCATTATTGTGCCTTTCATTCCAATATTTTCTTTTTTAAAAATTTTCCCAATATTTTCTACATTTCTTTTTAAGCTTTCAAATTCTTTTTCCTTACAAGTTGCCTTCTTATTATCCTTTAGCTCTATATCCATATTTTTCTTCATCTCCTTGAATTCATTTAGATTTATTTGAAGTTCTTTGTTTAATTGTTCCAAATTCTTTTTCTCCCCTGAAGTTTTAATTTGTTCTATTGACTGAGTTATATATTCCTGTTTCTTAGTATGGTTTGTAATCTTTTCCTGAGGTATGGGCATTTGATTATCCCCATGAGGCAACTCTGAAGGTCCGTTTCTTCCTCCTGTCTAGGATTTTATTTTTATTGGCTTTGTGTTAAGTGTCTTCTTTGACTCTTGGTCCAAATTATTCTGGACATTCAGAGCACCCTATGTTAACTGGTCAGAATTTCTCAGCTCTTCTTCATCTGGTTCTTTCCCTGGATATGTCGTACAGTGTTAAGATTACACTTTTTTTTTTTTTGCAATTGTTAGGCTTCCAGGAAAAACCTTCCTTTGTCAGCTAAAGGAGTGCTGATGCAAAATACCTGAAATCTGTTGGCTTTTATAAAGTGTATTTATTCAGGGTAGAAGCTTACAGTTACCAGGCCATAAAGCATAAGTTACTTCCCTCACCAAAGTCTGTTGCCATGTGTTGGAGCAAGATGTCTGCCAATCTCTGCCAAGAGTTCAGGCTTCTTAAGATCCTCTCTTCCTGGGGCTTGTTTCTCTCTAGGCTCAGCTTCCCTTCGTTCTCCATAAGGCAAGCTGTAGACTATCTGGCAACTGTCTCTGTCTCTCCCCATGGCACAATTCTCTCTCAGCTCATCAGCTCTGGTCCTCTGTGTGCTTACTTCCCTGGCTCCAGCTCAAAACTCCCAACTCTGTCCTTTGCCATGCCTTTTCTCTGTGACTCTCCAACCACACAGGTTGTGGGAACTCAATGTCCTACTGATGTGGCCCAATCAAAACCTTAATCATTATTTAATCAAGTAAAAGTGAAAAACCTCTGAATCCAATATAATCTGATATGCCCAGAAAGACAGATCAGCTTACAAATAAAATACAATATCTACTTTTAAAAGTCATAAATAATGCCAAACTGTTACAGCTTCCTTTCCTCTGTTCCTCTCTGGATTCTTGATATGTTCTGTTAATTTTTGTGCAGAATTTTCTCCCCAGCTCCTCAGACTTGTTTAAATTCTCTTCCTCATTCATTGACCTCTTTTCCTTACATGTTTCCATTCATGTTCCCATCCTGCTTTACAACAGTTCTGTACACACCCCACATTTTTTCTGTGAGGATTTACTGATTCCAATTTCTTCCCCATTAGTGTATCTTGCACCATGTACCTAGATGGGGTCAATGCATAAAGGTATTTCAATCCAGAAAATTATTTTTTTGTGTTTAAGTGGTCCAGCCAATAGAAATTGTATTTGGTGTGGGCAGTTCTTGCTAAACTTTCTGCTGTGGTCTCTCTCTTTATACTTTTCCCTCTGTGTCCCTTTTGTACACAGCACACCTCAGTGCCTTGTGTTCCACCATGGATTTTTGTGGATTAGGGTCCATGTGCCTGGATATGGATAGGGTTCTAACTCACTACTGTGTGTGGCTCTATTAACAGTGGCAAGAGGGAATAGGTCAATACTGTTTCTGAATGACTCCCAAACTGTATGGGACCAAGTGAGTGCATGGGTCTGGAAATAATTTTAATGAATATGTAATGAATTATACATGGAAAACTGCAAAACTTCACTAAATGAGATCAAAGGAGATTGAAATAAGTGGAAGGAAATTCCATGCTCGTGGATTGAAAGGGTAAATACTATTAAGATGTCGATTCTATCCAAAATTACTTACAGTTTCAACACAATCTCAATCAAAGTTCCAGCAGCATTTTTTTTTTTGCTGAAATGAAAAAGCCAATCATCAAATTGAGTTGGAAGGTTAAGTGTCCCTGAATTGTCAAAACCATCTTGAAAAAGGGAAAGTTTAGTAGAGTTCCAAAACTTAAGAAAAAGTGAAACAGATGCATCTCAGATAAGGTACCCATTGAGATATAAAAGAAAGGAAAATAGATATGTGTTTAAATTATCACACATATACACAGAGGACATCCTTGAAAGAGAGCAAAAGAAAAAGAAATAAATAAAACATTTAAAAATGAATATAGATTATAAGAAAGCTATGGAAATGGATCCAAAACTACAGAAATCAATGTTACTAGTAAAGATAATGAAATGAATGATATAAAAATAATTTTATAATTTAACTCAATAAAATTTAAGTAAGAGAAACTTTAAAGGTTTGGAATGCTTACTCTTTGTATGGATAAAGAAATATAAATATGGAAATCCTTTAATAAAGTTCTTTCATGCTATCTGTAATTCAATGATAAATATTTACCATCAGGACCACAACAAAACAAAACAAAAGTTCCAGATAGCAAATATGGGAACAATTTTCCCCACTTGATATGCTGGCAAATGCCTATGAAGCCTTTGGCAAATCCAATTATGACCCTTATAATATCATAAACACATAAATTCTTTCTCAAAATCACAGCAAGAGATAGACTTAGAAAATTCATGCATGTAAGGTGCTATCCATAGATAAACAACAACAAAAAAATTATATGGCCCAATGCAGACTGTGATAATGTCACATTCAATGAAGGAAGTCAAAGCAAACTCATTTCTGTTATGGAGTCAATAAGATTTATGTCATGCAATGGAGATTAAATGTATTACAAAGAACATTCCTACACAGTCAGTCTTGAGAATATGTAACAAAGATTGTAATGCTGTTAAGTAATACATGATTCATTTCATTCAAAAATATATTGTGAAAAAAATATTGTACAAATTCTCAGCAAAGCATAAGTAGTGAATTAGGTCCTTGGTGCTTTTAGGATGGGTAAGTGCTCTGCTTCTTGAGCTCTTCAAGAGCCACCAGGAAGCAGGTGTTCTGCATCCTCACTGTTGCTGTACTATTAAAAGCATCCATTGCCATGCAGAAGCATTAGTCTAGGTATTACAGACATGAATGAACAGTTGAATAAAAGCTATTATTCTTCCCTCCTTGTCTTTCACACTCTAACAACACACAGTAGAAAAGTAAAGACCAACCCTTCTATAAAACAAAATAGCTTTATTATGAATAAAGTATGAACTCAAATTGTAAATCATAAGCCTACCCTCTCATGTTGGATCATATCTAAACCCAACTTTTCTTGATGGCCAACATCCAATATATCCAAAGAAATTTAGTTATGTTGAAGATAGAGAAGATAGAATGGATTCCACAATTACCCAATAAATTTATATATGAAAGTACCACATCCTGAAAGAGAAAAAAAGCTAAACCAATATTCATAGAATAATTCTTTGCCTTATATTGTGGAAAAAACAAATTAAACAATATAAGTGCTTACCTTAAGAAGATAAAAGAAATACAATGTAAACATCATTTTAGGCAAGGCATAGAAGACAATTAATAGGGAGAAGCAGAAAATAAACACCCTAATTGGCATGCCTGAGGATGGGAAAAAAGGAAAATTTAAACCCCAACTTTTTAAGTTTGTGAAGACTTAGACTCATTTGCAGGACAAAAAGCCTTTGAAACATAATTTATGCCATAGCGATGACAGTGAATTTTTATAAGGAGACAAGAATAAAAAGTATATTTTTTATTTCACGCTCTTTGGGGACACATTACACGACTTCAAAAATTTCTTTTTCCCATTTTATTAAAATTATTTCCATGCTTCATATATAAATTAATGAAGAATATTTGTTGGATTACTTAGTTTAAATCAGGACATCTATTATTGAGAATATCATTTTTAGCTGTTTTAATAGCCACTTCAGATTCTTTTTCATATTGTAGATGGAAATTTATCAATGTTATATTGCCATTTTATCAATTAATCCTGTGAAGTGTTTGATCCCGTTAGCATTATTACTACCAGGTGTAAGTCATTGACTGGATTTATTTGATTCTATTTAGAAAATTTGAAAAATTGTGACCAATTTCCCCCTCCCTAAGGATTGATTTATGTCTATGATTGGTATATTTTAATCAGGAATTGCACACAATACAATTTTCTCTAATTTCATATAATGTCTTAGATTCAAACTTCATACTTTTCATAGAGAGGTCATGAAATGTCACTCCCTTGACTAATAAAGAGCTTCAGGGCCTGATAACTAAGTAATGATTATTTTTGTTAATAATAATAATTATTATTATAAACATTAATTGAACACTCATTGTTAAGCTTATTTCAAAACACTCTACATATAATGATTTATTTTACCTTTCAGAGTAAAAAGTTGGTTTAAAATACCACCCACGTTTTATGGATGAAGAAATTAAGACACAAGGAATGCAGCATTACCTGGGATAAATACTTCATATTTAATGGTGCTTGATTTATCTTTGGGCTCTACAAGCATCAAGAGCATTTGGCACCAGGGATCATTTATATTCAATTCTGGCCTCCAGGCATCCTCTGTTTAAAATCCCTTTGTTGTCTAGAAACATGATTATTTCTTGTTGATCTAAGAGTTAGGTTTCTGCCACTCCCTGCAACAGCTACCTATTGTTGAGGCTTCCTAAGTAGCACATTGAAGGTTTCCAAGCTGTAGCTGTCCCTGTTAAGGCTACAGAAACAATTTGACTTTAGAGATAGTCCCTTCCTGGTTAAAAATCCTGTTTCCCAGGAGGGAACACTTTTTACCACGGTACATAGTAAGTACTCTCCTAAGTCTGGGGCTATGACAACAGAGTTTGGGGCACTTCTCAGAAATTCCTTATCATTCCTATTAGGTATTGCAGGTCATTTCCATTCCCCATGCTTCATAAATACTGTTTTAAATATTTTCCATGACCTTTTAATCCATGCATATTCAGCAGCTTATTTGAACCTATTTGAGAAATGAAATAAATAATTTTGGAGGTAGGTATTTTGGGTCATTAAATTTGAAAGTATGTCTCTATTGGCATCTCTCCCATAACAGATGAGGCATTATCTTTTACCCCAGCTGTCTTGTTTATCTGTAACTTTGTGTTTCAATCCCATTGCTTGCTACAGTATCAGTAATTATATATCATTATTTATAAGATATATACTTTATTTAAAACTACTCCCACTCAATCTGATCCATCCTCTTAGATTTCAAGCATGTTCTAAAATCTGCCATTTAGAAATCTGAAAAAATTAAAACACTTTTGAACTTTTATTTCTAGGTATTAATATCTCATCTCCTTCCAGTGCAAGCTGTGAGCAGAGACCATTCATCAACATTTCTTTTCACCCCACCCCAACATCACCCTTTTTAGTCCGGGTTTTTCTTCCAATTAATTCATGGACATCAGTACTGAAGAAAATATTTCATCAGTATAACAATCTCATGAGATTTTGTCAGCTTTCATCATATTTCATCCTCAGCAGAACTGAATTAATTTCTTAACACTCAAAATCCAGACAAGGAGTTCTTCTCTTAAGGGGGATCTATTTCATCCCTTGTGCCACTTGGATGTCTCTTTCTATGTTCAGGGATCACTCCCCGTGGATTCCAGGTGGCCTCTCTTCCTGAAGGAAACTTGCAAGAGGAGGCTTAGTGACACCATAAAGCTACTGCTTTGCAGGTGGTCTTGGGGCCACAACTGATACTCATTATCTCCTATCTTGTTCATTCTAGATTTCCCTCACCTCACCTAGCCCCTCTGCTAGTCACAGGAGCTTACCAGGTGCCAGATCATAACTCTCTTGGGTCTGAACTCCTGGTCACAATGTCCTTCTCAGGCAGGGTTTGATGCTCTTCTCCATTTATTAACACAGTCAGGCTCTTGCCATTTATTAATACAGTCAGGCAGAGGTATATAGAGAGGTGCCTAAATAAATCAAGTGGGTGCCAAACATATTCTTCCCAGGCTTTCTTATAAAGCAAAATGCCACCTTCCTCCTGATAGTCCAGATCAATCACAACTGCCAAGTAAGAGGTCCTGATTCTTTACAGTCAGGCCTTGAGAATGAAGAGCAAGCAGTGCCCAGCTGATGACCAAAGCAAAGAGTTCAATGTCACTATTCTTGTGCCTTTGCCTTTTACATAAATATTAGAATCAGTTTGTCAGCTTTGTCAGGAATTCAGAATGAAGTTTGAGTGGAATTACATTGTATTAATTAGATAAGTGATGTAATAATAATATATTGATCATACTTCATGTTTGTTGAATTATGTAAATTTCTAAATGTATTGCTCCTCTTTTCAGATTTGAGGAAATCAATAAATGATATCTTTACCCCAGTCTGTAGTATGGTGACAACTGGGAGATTTAAAAGGAAAAGGTAAATTAAACTTTCTGTTCTTCATTGTTATAGGGCATGTGGAGGGCAAGGTTTGGTTGCACCTAATTTAAAAGCAGACACCTCAAGGGAAAAATTTGACACAGTAGATGGTAAGATAAATTTGACTATGTGTAGTAGAGTCACAGCAGTAGCTTGAGGATTATTTTGGGAAAAATTTATAATAAATGTGTCATTCAAAGAAAATGAAGCAATGACAAAATAATTCAAGAAATAAAATTATATAAACAAGAAATTTGTAAACAGCCAAACTTAGAAATAAATAATTGCATGATGATGCAAAACTTAATTAATTTACTTAAACTTATGATATAACTATTTTGGGAGTGTTGG
>JAQZBX010022604.1:0-31433 GCA_029593785.1 Cabassous unicinctus | reverse complement strand
TAACACCTGTTTAAATTTTTGAAGAATAAGGTTCATTCCAGATGTTACACTTATACATGTCTCAGCATGATCTCATTGCCACGGTAAACAGTGCCTCAAACAGCAGAGCTACTGAGGGTTCTAGAGACATCTAGACACCATAGGTAGGGTAGACAATCTTGGGAATTTGACACACTGCCAGTGAGCCTTACTTTGGAATATATGCTCCCCAATGCAACAGTTAGACTCATTTATAATTTCCCTACACATGATTCTTCTACCCCTTTTATCTGAACCTATAATTAGCACTATATTTATTAAATATATGTTACAGAGACTTAAATCTTCAATTTCTTCATATGCTGGTTGAGCCCTGAATCTCTGAAGACTTGCAACACCCACTCACCAGTTCATTGGACTCACCTCAGACAACTAACAAAAGGATGATGATGGGCAACACCCATCACAAAAATTAGAGAATATCCACAATAGCAAGCAAGACTGTTCCATCCATCTGCCCCATGCAGCCCTCTCTCAAACAGAAACAGAAGGGACATCACCATCACAAAATCCACAAGATTAAGGAATTAAACTTAAGGAGGGAAGCAAATATTGACTAAAGTATATTTATTATTCTAGCAATGGAAGAACTTGTATCATTGATATAAAGGCAGTGGCCACCAGAGGTTCTGAGGGGGCGGGGAGAGGGAAGAATAGGTGTAACATGGGGCCTTTTTTGGGACATTGGTATTGTCCTGAATGGTACTGCAATGATGGATAAGGCCATTATGCATTTTGTCAAAACCTATAACATTGTGTGAGGCAAATTGTAAACTATAATGTAAACTATAGTCCCTGGTTAGTAGCAATGCTTCAATAGGTACTCATCAATTGTAACAAATGTATCACACTAAAGAAATTTTTTGTTAATGTGGGATGTGTGAGAGGGGTGGGGATGGGGTATATGAGAATACCTTATATTTTTGATATAACATTTATATAATATAAAGTTCTTTAAAAATTAAAAAAATTAGTAAATAAATGTATCATCACATTCTGGATTGGATGCTTAAACCACAAAAAAAAAACATTATTGGAAAATGTTCATGAAAACTGAATAATTTCATAGTTTACTGCATTGTATTGTAATGATGTAATGATGTTGATTTCTCATTTTTGACAAATACACCATGTTTATATGAAATGTTAACATTAGAGGTTGCTGGCTGAAGGGAATATGGGACTGCTGCATGATCTTTGCAATGTGTACTATTTCTTCTATAATATAATATTGGTTCAAAATAGAAAGTTTTACTTTAAGAAATAGGGTAAAATAAACACTTCCCAAGATTTTAAATAAAACAGAGAGTTTTTTTTTTCAAGATTCTTCTACAAGAAATTCTAAAGGAATTCCTACAGGTGAAAGGAAATGGCACCTATAGTAACAAGAGCACTGGACAGGGTTAATAAGTGGGTAACTATAAAAGATTGTTACATGCATTCCCTTTTCTTCTCTAATTTCTTAAAATGCATAAAGTACCACTATTCAAAATGGACTAAACATGGACTTGAATTTTGTATAAGAATAAGGTCAATGTAAATGATTTTACAATTTTATGAATTTGCATTTTACCCCCACAGCAAATGGAGGAGGGTGTGAGTTCATCTGAGCTTAGGTAAGTTTGTACACTTATTGGAAACTGTTTTATTGATGTGGAAAATAGTTACATTTTCTTCCTAATTCAAATTAGGAAAATAATTAATCTATGATAAGATATTTAAAAATAATGTCATGATAATGTGAATAGAAAATAAAATTGCTTCTCTTAACATCAACATTTATTTGATTTTCAATAATGTGAAAAAACCTACAAATCTTCTCTCCCTTCTTCACACTGACCTCTGAACTCGTGCAAAAAAATTAGATGATACTCATGCCTTCTCTTCTTTGTCCATTTCTTACATGTGTGCTGTTGTGAATTGTAATTTCCTTGTAAGTATTCCTAATGGTGCTTGAAATAGATCTTAAGTTCCTGGAACCTAGGACTTGTTCTAACTCATTCCTGACTCAAGTAAATGTAAAGTAAACATATTCCCTTATGAACAGCTGTGATTTTAAAACAAGACTTGACAGTGTGATTCGTCCCTGAAAAATTGAGAGTGTCTGGAACTTTTCATGGGTAGTGAGACTTTCCCTGCTCAAGTATACTTGGGACTGCTGATAAATGTTTAGGAAACAGGGGTCAGTGATCTCCAACTCTTGGGCCAAGGGAACTGTGTCTGAGGTGATGTCCTCTGTAGCTCCTAGGCTGGAACAATATCATCTGGGATGTGGAGTAGGGTTATCCTTCCCAGATGGAAATCTATTTGCATGGATGATGGTCATGCTTTTCTTTAGCTGTATGGCATCAAAATGGAGCTGAGCTGCTTGTAGAATTCTTTTCCCTGTGGATATTTTATTTAGCACTCAGAATCTTCTTTACAATCATCATTGATAAAAAGCAAGACCATTCACCTTCCAGCTTATTCTAATTTAACTCATCAATTAGTTTTAGACACAACGTTTAGTTTTCTCTCAAAATCAAGGTTTATTTTTCTCTTTAATTTTTTTTACTTTTTAAAAGATACTTAGATTTCATAAATGTTACATAGAATATATAGGGGCTTCCCATATTCCTCACTCCCCATACCTCCCACATTTTCCCACATTAGCAGCATCTTTCATTAGTGTGGTACATTCACTGCAATTGAGAAACACAATTTGGAGAATTGCCACTCAGCATGGATTATAATTTACATTATAGTTTACACTCACTTCCACTCAACTCTGTAGGTTAAAGCAAGATTTATAATAGTCTGTATCTGTCATTGTAATGCCATTCAGGATGATTCCCAAGTCCCAAAAATGCCTATGGATTACACCTGTTTTCCCCTTTCCTTACCCTTAGAACTTCCAGTGGCCACTGCCTCCAAATCAATGATATTATTTCTACTGCTAAATCACAATATCTATAATAGAATACTAGTAAGTCTACTTTAGTCCATAGTTCATTCCCCAATCTTGAGAATTCTGGCATGGTGATGCCCACTCCACCTTTAATTGAGAGGGGCTTTGAACCCATATGGCTGATGGATGTGACTCTCTTGCTTTCAGTTGTAGACTCTCTCATTCCTTGGGATGGTCATTGTCCTTCATCATTTCCTTGTTAGTTGTCCTGGGTGAGTCCAATGAACTGGAGAATAGATGTTGCAACACTGTTGAGATTCAGGACCCAGCTGGCACATGGGCAGCCCAAAGATTTAAGTCTTTTGGATGTATACCTACCAACTCTAGTACTAATTAAAGTTTCAAATAGGACAGAAGAGCCATGTGTAGTGAACTTACAACTAAGTTCAACTCTGTCTCACTGGGGAGCATAAATTCCAAAATAAGGCCCACTGGCAAGGGACCAAACTCCTGAGTATTTGCCTTGACTATAGTGTTTGGATGTCTCAGAGCCCTCAGGAGCCCCACTATTTGGTGTAGTGTCTACTTTGGCTGTCAATGAGATCCTGCTGAGACATGCATAAGTGTTACTTCAGGAATGACCTCCTGACTCACTTTGAAGTCTCTCAGGCATGTAAACTTATTTGTCTTCATGTTTTCCCCCTTTTGGTCAAGGCTTTTCCCAGTTCCATTGCTTACTGGTACTTGGTAGCAATCCCTTGGTGTCATGGAAGCTCCTCCCTGGGAATCATATCCCACTCTGGGGCGAAGTTATTGTATTTATATGCTGAGTTTGGCTTAGAGAAAGGCCAAATTTGAGCAACAAAGGGGCTGCCAGTAGGTAACTCTGAGGCACTCTATAACATTAAGGTAAATTTCAATTTCAAGAGCAAAGGATCATAAGCATAGTCATCAATATCAAGGACCCATCAATGGACAAGTCTCCTTCACTAGTCATTGCCCCTCTACTTGGGGAATTCTTGCTGTACCATTACATAATGAGGCAAAGCTCTCCTAGAATGGATTTTGATATTCTTTTGGTTAATGTGTGAATATCCACCCACTGTGACAATGCCCCATAAACATTTGAACACATTTATATGCCTTGTATGTATGACCAGGTAAACTTGCTCCCATGTATCCCCCATCACTAACACCCCAAACCAATGATCTACCCTTGCTACAGTTGTAACCATTCTGTGATCCAAAACTTCTTCAAAAATGAAGTAAAAAAACAGCCAAAAACATTTAATAAGAAAATGAAATAATAATGATAATTTTAAACATTAGAAATAAAATACAGAAAACTTTAAAAAATCAAATAAAAATTTAAAATTGGGATATTAAGAAATAAAAAATATTTTTTAAAAATTCTTTTGATATTTTGTCTTTCATCACATAAGATCTATTGTCCTGTATGTAAAGGGACATTTTCTTCTGTTTCTTCCCACAGAGTCCTACTTTCTTTCATTTGGTTTTCAAAGAAGTTTTAGGTTACAGCAAAGTCATTTACAGTACACAGGGGACTCCCATATACCCAAAATCCCCCCCCATTTCCCCTTTGCCATATTAGTCACCTTTTTATATGTTGATGATACATTT
The DNA here is from genome assembly GCA_029593785.1 of Cabassous unicinctus. Lineage (NCBI taxonomy): Eukaryota > Metazoa > Chordata > Mammalia > Cingulata > Chlamyphoridae > Cabassous > Cabassous unicinctus. Next base: position 26,866 of record JAQZBX010022604.1, on the reverse strand, counting down.
GTAACAACTGATGTACAAATATTGAAAGATAGCTACCAACCATGGTCAATAGCTTACATTATGGTTTACATTTTGGACCACACACTTTTATAAGTTTTTGATAAAATTTAACATGGCCTGTATCCATCATTCCAAGATCATGTAGAACACTTCCATTGCCCCTAAAATGCCCCCTTTTCCATCTATTCTATTCCTCCCCCCTCCCCTTGGTGCCCGTGGTGACCACCAGGCTTCACTCCTTGAGGACAAGATTCATAGTTACTTGCAACAAAACTGAGGATTTGACACACTTGTCTGTCCTCCACTATTAGCACTGCCCATGCTCTCAAGAGACTTCCACTCCTTTGTTTGAGAACATAGTGGGCCTACCTAGGATGGGAGTCCAACACATTCCCACTAATTTTGTGGGTCTCCACCCACTGATATAACACAATATGACAAATGGTCACTTGAACACTCCCTAGAAGTCTGTCCCATGCATGCTTTGTCCCAAATGCCCCCACATCCAGCACCATAAACTGGTAAACTTCCTTGTCACATAGCCAAAAGAGCATTCCCAATACTGTAGATTGAACCACATACCACCAATCCTGTTTTCACCAGCTCCACCTCCCAATCCTCCCCCCTGTTCCATGGGCCATCCAACCCACGCTTCCCACCCTACCCAATGATAAACTTGTGCTGCCCAACCCAATAGTAACACCATACCCTTGTAATGTCCCTCCACTGAACAACACACTTCCAACTTATTATAGATTTCACCCTTATGGGCATTGGCTCACATCCTTCTCCCTTTCTATTTCCTTTAAACCTATCTTCCAGACTCTAGCCCTCTGTGTCTGCTCAATTTGCTTGATTGATATAAGTGAGGTCATGTAATATTCATCCTTTAATGTCTGGTTTGCTTCACTCAACATAAGGTCCTCAAGATTCATCCATGTTATCCTGTGTGTTAATACTGTATTCCTTCTTACAGCTAAGTAATATTTCATTGTATGTATATACCACATTTTGCTTATCCATTCATTTGGTTATCAGCATTTGGGTTTATTCCAACTTTTAGCAATAGTGAAAAATGCAGCTATGAACATTGGTTTGCATATATCTGTTCATGTCCTTGCTTCCAATTCTTCTGGGAATATACCCAGCAGTGGAGTTGCTGGATCATATGGCTGATCTATAGTTAATTATTTGAGGAACCACCAAACTGTCCTCCACAATGGTTGAAAAATTCTACACTCCCACCAGCAGTGGATGAAAGTGTTCTCATTCCTCCACATCATCTTCAACACTTGTAGTCCCATTTTTTAAATAGCTGCAAGTCTATTGGGTGTAAGATAATATCTCATTGTAGTTTTGATTTGCATTTCCCTAATAGCTAGTGATGTTGAGCATCTTTTCCTGTGCTTTTTAGCCATTTTTATTTCTTCTTTGGAGAAGTGTCTATTCAAATCACTTGCACATTTTTAATATGTGTTGTCGTTTTACTTTTGAGGTGTAAGATTTATTTATATTTGCTGGATATTATGCTCCTATCAGATATACGGTTACCAAATATTTTTTTCCCATTAGGTAGGCTGCCTTTTTACTTTCATGACAAACTCCTTTCAAGTGCAAACTTTTTAATTTTGAGGAGGTCCCAAGTATCTATTTTTTTCATTGCTTGTGCCTTAGGTGTGAATTTTATAAAACCTTTTCCTAATGCAAGATCCTGTAGATGCTTCCCTAAATTATCTTCCAAGGTCTATATTGCCTTGTCTCTTATATTTATATCTTTGATACATCTTGAGTTAATCTGTTTATAAGGTGTGAAATAGTGTTCCTCTCTCATTCTTTTGGATATGGGTATCCAGGTCTCCAAGCACCATTTGTTGAAGCGGCCATTCTTTCCCAATTAGATGGGCTTGGTGGCATTATTGAATATCAGATGATTGTATATGTAAGGGTTTATATTAGAACTCTCAGTTCAGTTCCATTGGTCAATATGTCTATCCTTGTGTCAATATCATGTACTTTTGACAACTGTAGCTTTGCAGTATGTTTTAATGTCAGGTAGTGTAATGCCTCCAATTTCATTTTTCTTTTTAAATATGTCTTTGGCTATTTGGGGGCTCTTGCCCTTCCAAATAAATTTCATAGTTTTTCAAATTCAGTAAAAAGTTCTGTGGTGAGGTTTATTGGGATTGTGTTAAATATGTAGATCAGTTTGGGTAAGATAGACATCTTAAGGATATTTAGTCATCCTATTCATGAATAGGGAATATTCTTCCATTTATTTAAGTCTTCTTTGATTTCCTTGAACAGTGTTGTATATTTTTCTGCATATAAATCATTTACATCTTTAATTTTATTTATTCATAGATATTTGATTCTTTTAGTTGTTAGTGTAAATGGTGTTTTTACTTATTTTCCTCCTGAGATCACTCATTATTGTTGTACAGAAATGTTACTGATTTTTGCACATTGATATTATAACTTGCAACTTTACTGAACTCATTTATGAGCTCTAGAAGCTTTTTTTGTAGCATTTTCATGGTTTTCTATGTATAGGATAATGTTGTCTGCAAATAGTGAAATTTTTACATTCTTCTTTCAAAATTTGGATGCCTTTTATATCTTTTTCTTGTCTAAGTGCTTGAGGAAGTAATTCTAATGCAATGTTAAATAGGAACAGGGTATTGGTCAGCCAAAGGTGTGCTGAAGCAAAATACCAGAAATCTGTTGGCTTTTATAAACAGTGTTTATTTCGGGTGGAAGCTTACAGTTACCAGGCCATAAAGCATAAGTTACTTTCCTCACCAAAGTCTATTGCCACATGTTGGGGCAAGACGGCTGCCAATGTCTGCCAAAAATTCATGTTTCTCAGGTTACTTTCTTACCAGAGCTCTGTTTCTCTCCAGGCTTAACTGCTGTGCTGTCTCCAAAAGGCCACCTGTAGACTTTCAGGTGAATGGCTCTGTCTTTCTCTCTGGGGCTTCTGCCAAGTCTAAGGAAATGTCTCTGTTCCTCTGTGTTCTTCTACTGTGTATTCACTTCCCGGACTCAAGCTCAAAACACTCAACTCTGTCCTTCGCCCTGTCTTTTCTCTGTGAGTTCTCTCCAACCAAGGGGCAGGGACTCAATGCCTTACTGTCATGGCACAAAGTTCTAACCATAGTTTAATAAAAGTGATACCTCTGAAAGACCAGTTTACAAACATGACCCAGTAACTATTTTGGAATGTATTAAAAATGCTCAACTGCTACAAATGGTGGAAATGGGCATCCTTGTCTTGTTCCCGATCTTAGAAGGAAAGCTTTAAGATTTCACCATTGTATCTGATGTTAGCTGTGGGTTTTTATATATACCCTTTGTAATGCTGAGGAAGTTTCCTTCTATCACTATATTTTGTGGTGTCTTTATCAGGAACATGTGCTGTATTTGTTGAATGCTTTTCTGAATCTATAGAAATGATCATGTGATATTTTTCATTCAATCTGTTTATGTGGTGTATAATATTGATTGATTCTCATATGTTGAAAAATCCTTGCATACCTGGGACGAAACACAGTTGGTTTGGTGTGTAATTCATTTGATGCATTGTTGAAAATGACTAGAAGGTATTTTGTTGAGTATCTTAGCATATAGGTTCATTAGTGAGATTAGTCTGTAGTTTTCCTTTCTTGTGGCATCTTTGATTTATGTATTAGGGTGATGTTGGTATCATAAAATGAGTTAGGCAATGTTCCTTCCACTTCTATTTTTTGGAAGAGTTTAAGCAAGATTGGTGTTAGTTCTTTCCAGAATATTTGGTAGAATTCACCTGTGAAGTCATCTGGTCCTGGGCTATTCTCACGTGAGACATTTTGATGACTGGTTCTATCTCATTACTTGTGATTGATCTGTTGAGTTCATCAATATCTTCTTTCATTAATGTAGGCTGCTTGTGTGTTTCTAGGAATTTGTCCATTTCCTCTAAGTTATCCATGTTGCTGGCATATAATTTTTCAAAATATCTTCTTATGATACTCTTTATTTCTGTAGTGTCAGTGGTGATATCTCCTTCTGGGTTTCTTGTTTTGTATAACAACAACTTCTTTCTTTATTTGTTAGTCTAGCTAAGGGCTTTTCAATTTTACTGATCACAAAGAAACAGCTTTGGTTTTATTTTTTTTTCTAGTGCTTTCTTATTTTCACTTTCATTTAGCTCTGCTGTAATCTTTGTTATTTCCTTTTTTCTACTTTCTTTGGGGTGTTGTTCTTTTTCTAATTCCTCCAGGTGTGGAGTTAGGTCTTTAATTTTAGCTCTTTGTTTTTTGATATATGTATGTATGACTATGTCTTTCCCTTTCAGTACAGCTTTTGCTGCATCACATGGGTTTTGATATGTTGTGTTCTTATTTTCCTTCATTTCAAGATAGTGATTTCTTTTGAGTTTTCCTTTGTGACCCACTGTTGTCTAAGAATATGTTGTTTAAGTTCCATATCTTTGTGCCTAATCTGGTTCTCTGGTCCTTACTGATTTCCAGCTTTTTTCCATTGTGGTCAGAGGAAATTACTTTGTATAATTTCAATATTTCTGAATTCAATGAGTTTTGTTCTGTGCCCTAGCATGTGGTCTATCTTGGAGAATGATACTTGTGCCCTGGAGAAGAATATGTATCTCACTGTATTTGGGTGTAATGTTTTGCATGTGTTTATTAGGTCCAGATCCTCTAATATATTATTCAGTCTTTGTTTCTTTATTGATTCTCTGTTGAGATGTCTGTCTATTGATGATAATGGTGTATTAAAATCTCCCACTATAATTATAGAGACATCAATTTCTCCACTTAGTTTTTCCAGTGTTTACCTCATGTATTTAGAGGAAACCTGGTTATGTGCATAAATGTTTATGATTGTTCTTTCTTGTTGATATATTACCCCTTTTATTAATATATAATGTTGATTTTAGTCTTTTACAATAGTTTTTCATTTAAAGTCTATTTTGTCCTATATTATTTTATGTACTCCCACCCTTTTTTGGTTATTGTTTGCTTGTAAAATTATTTTCCAATCATTTACTTTGAGCCTTCTTGAATCCCTGGATCTAAGGTGGGTTATTTGTAGACAGCTTATGGATGGGTCATATTTCTTTATCCATTCTGCCAATCTGTGTCTCTTGTCTGGTGACTTCAATCCATTAACATTCAGTGTTATTACTCTCCAAGAATTACTTACGTTAGCCATATTTACTTTGGGTTCATGTATGTCATATGTTGTTTTTATCTTTCTTTTTGTCTTTTTAGTTTTTCTTAGACTCTCCTTGAACTCCCCCTCTCTTGTTTATCCCATTGACCTTCAGATCTCCCTTTAATATTTTTTGAAATGCAGGTTTCTTATTGACATACTCTCTTAATTTCTGTTTATCAGTATATATTTTGAACATTCCTTCATTTATGAGTGCCAGGTTTTCTGGTTAGAGTATTCTTGGCTGGAAGTATTTTTCTCTCAGCACCTTAACTATGTGATACCACTGCCTTCTTGCCTATATTGTTTCAGATGAGAAATCAGCACTAAATCTTATTGAGCTTCCCTTGTATGTGATGGTTCTTTTTTCTCTTGCTTCTTTCAGTAATCTTTTTTTCCCCTGAGCATTGGACAATTTGACAATATAGGACTTGAAGTAGACCTGTTAGGATTTACACTCTTTGGGGTGCACTGTGCATACTGGAAATGTACATCCATCTCCCTCAATAAGTTTGGGAGGTTTTCAGCCATTATTTCCTCAAACACTCCTTCTGTCCCCTTTCCCTTCTCTTCTCCCTCTGGTATGCCTATAATGCATACGTTTGTGCATTTCACGTTGTCATTCAAATCCCAAAGTCCCTACTTGATTTATTCTATCATTTTATGTATCTGTACTACTGTTAGATTTCATATATACAGTCTTCCACATCATTAATTCTTTCCTCTTCCTGTTCAAATCTGCTGTTATGTGCTTCTAGTGTATTTTTTATTTCTTGGATTGTGTCATTCATCCCCATCATATCCATTATCTTTTTATGTATATTTTCAATTTCTTCAGTATATTCCCTCAGTGTCTTCTTAATGTCCTTAATCTCTACCTTCACTTCATTAAGTTGATTCATGATGTTTGAACATCTCTGATTACTTGTTCTGTATTTTGCATCTCCTCCTGTTTTTCAGTTTGTTCATTGGACTGGGTCATGTCTTCCTGTTTCTTAGTATGGCTTATAATTTTTTGTTGGTGTCTAGGCTTCTGTTTATCTTGATGAGTTTATTCAGTTGATTAGTTTCTCTCTATATGCTATGGTTTTATTTTCTTGTTTTTGAGTGTGGTAAGGCTTCACTTTGACACTTCTTTCCTTTTATTCTATTTCCTTACTGTTGCCTATGTTCCCTTGAGAAAAAGTTAGGGCTAGAGATATAGGAAGAGATAGGAAGAGAAAAGGAAAAAAATAGTAGTAACAATAGTAAAAGTTAGAAGAGGAACCATAGAAGACCTAGGAAATTGAATAAAGATGAGTAAAAAGTACAGGGGAATAAGATTAAATAAGTGGAAAAGAAACCATGAAATAAGAAACAGAATGGAGAAAAATATAAAATGAATTAAAAGGCCAGAACGATGAGAAGAGGAGAAAAGAAAAAGTAAGAGAGAAATAAATAAAAAAAAATAAAAAGGAAAGGAAACAGAGAAAGTAGGAGAGAGAGGGAAATTAGAAGAAGACAAATTGAAGATGAAACAAAAAGAGATGGAATGAAAGAACAGGACCAGCAAACAAAAAATTTAAAGATAGAGAGAAAAGATAAGATAGGTAGAGAAAATTGTTTTAAAAAGAATAAAAGAAAAAACAAACAGAGAAACAAAGGAAGGGAAAGTGTAACAACAAGAAAACAAGACAGGAGCTACTGGTTTTGTTTTGTTTTTTTGTAAGGGAGAAGGCAAAAAAAGATAAAAAAAAGCAAAGATAAACATGGAAAAACAGACTTCTCTCTTAGACTCCTAAGGATCTTCTCAGGCTGCTGCTATTAACCAAACATTCACCCTGCAGCCTGTCCTCTGCAGGTTTTATGCCAGATTATAGTAAGTAAAATAAGGAAAATAAAACCTTTTAAAAAAATATGAGATCCAAGAAAAGCTAATACAAAGTGAAGGTCAATATATTCCCTGTCATAAAGTTTCAGTTGGATGCTTGATAACTTTATATCACTTCTCAGAGCAGAGCTGGGAATCAAAACAGGGACCTTCTATATTCTAGGAAGGAATTCTTCCCCTAAGCTAATCCATTTCTTTAGGTTAGTAAGCCTTTTGGAAGGCTATCTGCCCCTTTTCCCTTAGACAGGTTAGATTTCCTGCAGTCCTGCTGCTCAGTCTGTTATCTCTGCCTTTCTGGTGTAATTCCTCTCTTTACATAGGCTGCAGCCTGCCTGAGGAGATCCCTCTCCCCTATCCTTGTTGAGTCAGGGTCACTTCTGACACCTAAGGGTGACTCGGCTACCTAAAATAACTGCAAATTAACCACTCTCCACACTCCCATACCCTTCCTCCTCCCAGGGAGTTTGCCATCACAGTCTTTTTGGAGAAGGGAGATAGTGGCTTCATGTAGGCTTTTTTGTCCTGGGAAGGTCATATGTGCCACTTCCAGCCACCAGATGGAGAAACTCAAGATTTTTCTTCTGCTTCCCACTCTATATATATCTAAAGTAGGTGACAGGGAGGAAGTAGTGTGTTCTACTCTCAGTCACATACAATTTTCCAGGAGTTTTACCCTTCCTCAGTATCACAAGGGTGGGTGAGGGGATCCTTTCCCAGTAGCTGGGAGGATCAATAACACAGATTGCTGTTTCAGCCTCTACCTATCTATCCCTGACTTTCCTGGGAGTTGTGAAGCAATGTCTTGTTGTGCTATACCCCAAAGCGTGTCACAAAGGCAGCCCTGGGCTCCCTCTCAGTTGCTTAACTGAGAGTTAAGCTTTATCTGCCTACCCTGTTGGCCATGTTCCCACATTAAAATCAAGTTTTAACTATTTGATGTTATGGCTACAGCAAACACATTTTGTTGATGAATGTGTTGAATAGTTTTCATTCTCTGTTAGTACAAATTAATATCATTTCCTTAAGAAAAGTTAGACATTTTTAGCTTGGAATTTGATTTTCAACAGAGAATAATGCTAAGACATTGCATATCTTTAATTTTTAACTATAAAGTTCAAAACCGTCAGATATCTAGGGGCATTCCACTATCACAGGTTTCATTCATGGAGTGCTGTGCTCTCTTTGGCACAGTATACTCAACCACTCATGACTTCTTCACCACAATGTCCTTTTGCTAACAGAGTTGCCAAGCAGCTTTATGATGAGTAGGACTTAAGGTTGCTATAGTTGTTTTTCCTATGATGCATGATAAATATTGGCCCAATAATATGATATAACAAAGGACTAGCAAAAATAAAACAAACAGATGTATTTTACATCATTTGATTATTATACAACATGGCACATCTATTTTTAACAGTATTAATAGTACCTAATTTTAGAAAATTGTTAAATAATAAATAATTACTAATGGAGTTGAAATGAATGTGTGAGGGAAGAAAAGTATAAACAAATGCTCAAACAAAGAAATAATGAATTTAGAACAGTTTGTAATTTTAAAAAAGCAGCTAAATGAAATAGGGAAAAGTATTACACCTTCAATGACAGGATATGCTGTTATACTTTAAGGGGACTGGGGCTAATTTCCAATCAAGAACTATAAAATATTTAATGACAATAATTCTGTTAGTATTAATTGAAAATGGTCCTTATTTTTGAGGCAACAAGTTGGCAGATGCATTGGGCTTATCAAGAAGATGAATTTTCTAAGTTATTTTTATAAAAATCCCTGTCTCTTTAAATCCAGAGACATCATCATACAATTTTTAAAAGGCAAATAATTAAAATAGAAACATTTTTTCTTTACATGTAAAAGTAAAACATGGTATTTTGAAAAAAAAACTTCTTTAGAAAATGAAATAAGCTAAATGGACAATTTACTATAAAAATGTTTTAAATCTCAATTAAGATGGCAATTTCAGAAACTCTAAATGAAACCAAATTTGAAAGCATCTATCTTTGAAACAGGGAGTGAGGTAGGGAGGAAATGGAGCTAAATGTCATTGCTGTAATAAGTTCAGGCTTTGCCCCTCACAGCTTTTGCTCAGATCCCAACACTCTTTGAAAACAAGGGTGTTTCAGACTAAGGTGATTCTTTTGTCTGCTTCTCATTCTTCTCTTTATATTGCTGCTAAAAGTGAGGAATGGAGTTGGGTGCTTTTCTCATCTTTATAGAAATTTGGCAGTATTCTGAGAAATGCATTTTTATTTCTCCTGTTCTCTATTCTGATTCCTTACTGTTAATAATCTTGTCTGAGAGAAAAGGGAATATTATGCAGGTGATCTATCCTGTGGCCTCCATTATTTCTGGCAAAGTGCCACAGGTAGTTTACCAGAGTGTAAATATTGACATATTTTCACATCAGCCCAAATGCTTCCCAGTAAGTCCTGTATTTGAAGGGATGGTGTTTCCAGTGCAGCCAATACACTCAGCCAGAGGGGCAGCTCCCAGGAATCTCTAAGAATCACACCCTACAGGCCCTCTGTGTTTTCAATGACTTTCAGAAGGAGAGAAATATGGCTTTGGGGATCCACAGCTATTGGTATGGAGCCTCCTGTGCAAAGCCTGTTTCTGATATGCAGTGGGATTTTAGCACCCTAGTTTTGAAAATTGAAATATCACTTATTCTTACCATAATATCAACATCAAAAGTACTTATAAGTTTAATATTATCTACAGTAAATGCTTTAAAGTTAAGATTGCATATAGTTTTAAAAGTAGTCCTATGAAGTAAAAGCACACTCATGATTTTAAACAGTCATCTAAATCTCAGACAAGGTCATCTAAAATAATAAAGTATGGCTTTGGAACAGTGAACTTGCATCAGTTGAATCCCATTAGAGAGAACAGAAAGTAACTAGAAAAACAAGAAAACCTACTAGTCATTGGTAGGGTTAGCAATTGTATCTGGAAAAGTATTGCACACTAACTTGTTCATTTTCCTGCTCTCTGTTTCTCTGGGTTGCTGATCTGACCAAGGATCAGGTAACTGTTAGTAGGTGGTAGGAAAAATGGAGGCAGACAAAATAAATGCAACAACAAAACCTGATTATCTCCACCAAAGTTATAATAGGAGGATATCTGCTTGCAAATCACCTAAATATGAACAATGACTATAAAGACAGAAAGAAACAAAATCCAAAAAATATGCATTTTTCCTTCACATTTAAAAAAAATGTGAAGGAAATATCACTGAACAAGTTTTTAAATAATGCAAATTTCATCTATTATTCTAACATATAAAATTATTAGAGCTTCAAGTGCCTGTTAGCAATTTCAATTCAGAGGAAAAATATTTCAGCTTCTTTCCAAATGTTCAGGACATACTACATTAAGTCCTCATTTACAAGTGTCTCAGTAGAGAACCATATTTTTGCCCCACTTAAAAATTTGCTAACTGCATTCCTCTCCTAGCAGGAAAAAACTGAAATGAATATAAGAGGTACTCTGATGTCCCAGAGGTTTACTGAGGGCTGTTGCCTTGGATTTACATCCTGTCCTGCTCCATCTTGGCACAGCAGGCTTGCAAAAGGCCTCTCCTGTGCAGATGGAGTATGCTGTGGAGCAGGTCAACTTAGTCTGTCAGAAGGGAGAGATTGTGGAAGGCAGTGATGAAGCTGCCAACTTTGATCTGCACCTTAGAAACCCAGCAGAAGTAACATTTCCTGTTTTACATGTTCCCCAGAAAGCCATGGCAGAAGAATACCATGCAGGTAGGCTGGCTTGAAACACCATTCCCTAAAATACTGCTCCAGCTGCCATCCTAGCTGTCCATGTGCTGGAGGGGCTGGCTTCAGTTTTTGGTTTTTTTTTTAAATAAAGAAAAATGATTTATTACTATTAGAAAAGTAAATAATATAAAGTAAATTGATTTCATTTACATTAGAATGATTTGAAATAATGTACACTGAATCTGATATTCTGATTCCATAAGTCACTCATATGTGTGACATTTGATTTGAAGGCACTGCACTCATATCTTCTTATCAAATACTGGGGTAACAAAACAATCCTACTTACAAAAAAATAAAACCTATACCAATGTTGAAGAGAGAAAGAAAATTTATTATTGGTTTAGAATGATCAGGTTTACATGCATATAAAGTAGCACGCTAGTGATTATTATGCCTGGAAAGAATTTCATACGAATTTATGGAGTAAAGCAGATGAAATAACAATGGAAGTTTCTCTTATCTCCTTAAGAGATAAATGATTGCACTTTGTGATTGTTCCCTGTATACTCAGTGCTGGGAATTTAATCAAGTCCCCCCAAAAAAACAGATGTTTAAGTACTAACACTAGGTACTGTGGTTGTGAACCCATTTGTAAATAAGATATTTGATTATGGTGTTAGTTAAGGAGAGGCCAAACTACATGAGGTTGGTCTTTAATCTAATAAGATTGAAGGTCTTATAAGCAAAAAGTGGAAGTCAGAGAAGCCAGAGAAAGAGAAAGATTTCCATGTGATGAATGCAGAAATGCATCTACAAGCCAAAGAACCCCAAAGATTGCTGGCAAGCTAACATCAGGACATTACAGATCCTGGGAGAAAGCATGGCATGTGGATACACTGATGTTGGGTTTCTAGCCTTCAAAGTCATGAGACAATAAACTCCCATTGTTTAAATCCACCAGAGTGTGTTATTTGTCATAGAAGCCTGGTAAATTAAGGTACTCATTAAGTGACCCCAGAAATAATTTTAGAAGTATGTCTTCACAGTTCCAAGGGTTAGATGGTCCAAGACATTGTAGTGAAAAATCAAAAGTTCAGTATTCCTATTGGGCTTCTTATGTTTAGAAGGAGATAATCTAAGGAGGGAGAATGGTAGGCAGCTGCCCATTTCCTCTTTATTAAGCAAAGAAAATTTCATCCTTTTACCCTTACACAACTGAGAAAAACAATTTGAATGATATTTTTTAAGAATCTAAGTACCCAAGAGTACATGTATTTCACTTTTTTTAACAAATCAATTTTATTGATACATATTTAGAAAGAATAAATCAATTCAAAATGTACAATAATGGTATTCAGTATAATCACATAGTTGTGCTTTCATCAATTCACTCAACTTTAAAGCATTTTCATTATTCCAGTAATGAAAATAATAATACTAAGGAAACCCAACCAACCAAACAAATCTCATCACTTCTCAATCTCTATATACTTCCCCTGCGGTACATAGATGCTATTCCATTTCTTTCTCACTAGTTTATTTGTATTTATATTTTGTAAAAAACAGTCATATATGAAATATCACCCATATTCATATTTTACATGAGGTTTCATGTATACAGTCCCAAGTTACATTTTTTTTTGCTTCCTTCTAGTAATATAAATGTAATTAGGCTTTCCCTTTCATACCCATATAATAGCTCTGCTAGTCATGTACAGCGTGATGTGCTCTCAACATTTCCATTCATTTTCAAAGATTTACAAACAACGTTTTAACCAATTCTGTACAGATTAACCCTCATCTTTCCATTCTCTACCATCATTCTATTTTCTGATGACCTATATTCTAATTATTAATTCCATGAGTTTACATAATATATTTAGATCATAATAGCAAAATCATACAGTATTTGTTCTTTTGTGCCTGGCTTGCTTAACTCAACATAACATCGTCTAGGTTCATTCATGTCGTGTGCTTCACAACTTCATTTATTCTTGCCACTGCATAATATTCCATCCTGTGTATACATCACAATTTGTTTATCCATTCATCAGTTTATGGACACCTGATTTGTTTCCAACTTTTGGCAATCATGAATAATGTTGCTATGAACATCAGTGTGCAGATGTCTATTCATGGCACTGCTGTAAGTTCTTCTAGGTATATACATAGTAATGGTGTTGTCTGGTCTCATGGAAAGTTGGTATTTAACTTCATTAGGAACAGCCATACAGTCATCCGCAGTGGCAGTACCATGCTCTATTCCCACCATAGTGAATAAGCATTCCTACTTCTCCAAACCCTTTCCAACAATTACAGTTTTTTGACTTTTTAATGGTGGCCAGTCTAATAGATATGAAATGATATCTCATTGTACTTTTGATTTGCTTTTCCCTAATTGCTAGTGATGCTGAATTTTTATTCATGCGTTTCTTTGTCATTTCTATTTCTTCTTTGTACAATTACCTTTTCAAGTCCTTTACCCACTTTTTAACTGGGTAGCTTGTCTTTTTGTTGTTGAGTTGTATGATCTCTTTATATATCATGATTATTAAACTCTTATTGGATATGTGATTGCCCAATATTTTCTCCCATTGAGATGGCTTACTTTTCATACTTTTGACAAAGACCTTTGCATGCAAAAGTGTTTAATTTTGAGGAGGTCTCATTTATCTATTATTTTCTTTTGTTGTTGATGCTTTGGTTATAAGTTTTAAGAAACTACCACCTACCACAATATCTTGAAGATATTTTCCTACATTATCCTCTAGGGGTTTTATGGTTGTCATTTTTATATTTAGTTCCTTGATCCATTTTGAGTTAATTTTTGTCTGAGTTGTGAGATAGGGATTGTCTTTCTTTCTTTTGGATATAGATATCCAGTTCTGCCAGGGTCATTTCTTAAATAGATTGTTCTGGCCCAGCTGGGTGGGCTTAACAGCCTTGTCAAAAATCACTTGACTGTAGATATAAGGGTCCATTTCTGAGTTCTCAATTTGGTTCATCTACATATCTCTTTATGCCAATACCTTGCTATTTTCACTACTTTACCTAAGTAAAATGCTTTAATGTCCGGAAATGAGAGTTCTCCAACTTCATGCTTATTTTAAAAAATAATTTTGGCTTTTCTGGGACCTTTACCTTCCAAATAAATTTGATAATTGGCTTTTCTTCAAAAAGACTGTTGATATTTTTATTGAGATTGCATTGAATCTGTAAATCAGTTTGGGTAAAATTAACAATTTTTTGACATATGGTCTTTTAATCCACAAACATGGAATGTTCTTCCATTTATTTAAATCTTCCTTGGTTTCTTTTAGCAATGTTTTGTAGTTTTTCTGAATACTTGTCCTTTATGTCCTTAGTCATGTTTATTTCTAAATATTTCATTGTTTTAATCACTATTATAAAAGGATTCCCCCCCTGATTACTTCTTCAGATAGCACATAAGTAGTATATAGAATCGCTATTGATATTTGCATATTAATCTTGCATCCTGCCACTTTGTTGAACTTGTTTATTAGTTGTAGTAACTTTGTTCTGGATGTTTCAGGATTTTCTAAATATAAGATCATACCATCAGAGAATTGTGAAAGTTTTACCTCTTCCTTTCCTTTTGGTTGCCATTTATTTCTTTGTCTTGCTTAATTGCTCTACCTAGTAATTCTAACACAATATTGAAAAATAATGATGACAGTGGGCATCCTTGTCTTGTTCCTCATCTCAATGGGAAAGGTTTCAGTCTTTCACCATTGAGTATGATGTCAGCTGTAGGTTTTTCATACATGCACTTTGTCACATAGAGAAAGCTTCCTTCTTTTCCTAACTTTTGAAAGGTTTTTTATCAAGAAAGGGTGCTGTATTTTGTCAAATTCCTTTTCAGCATTAATTGAGAGGCTTAGGTGATTTTTCTTCTGCAATTTATCAATTTGCTTTATTACACTACTTAATTTTCTTTTGTTGAACCACCCTTGCATAACTGGGATAAAACCCATTTGATCATGGTGTATAATTCTTTTAATGTGCTTTTGGATTCAGTTTGCAATTATATTGTTGAGGATTTTTCATCAATATTCCTTAGAGATATTTGTCTGTAATTTTCTTTTTTCATAGTATCTTTATCTGTTCTTGCTATTAGGGAGATGTTAGCTTCATAGAATGAGTTTGTTAGAGCTCTTTACTGTTAAATTTTTTAGAAGAGCTTGAGAAAGACTGATGTCAGATCATCTTTGAATGATTATTAGAATTCACTGTGAAGCCATCTGGAACCAGACTTTTCATCTTTGGGAGGTTTTTGATGACTGTTTCAATCTCTTCACTTGTGATTGGTTTGTTGAGGTTTTCTATGTTTTCTAGGGTCAATGAAGGTAGTTCGTGTTTTTCTAGGAATATGTCCATCTCATCTACATTGTCTAGATTTTGTCCTATAGGTGTTCCTGGAATCCTCTTGTGATCACTGTTAATTCTGCAAGGTTAGTGGAAATGTCCTTCCTCTCATTTGTGATTTTTTATTTACTTCTTCTCTCTCTCTCTTTTTTTTTTTCAGTCTAGCTAAGCATTTGCCAATTTTGTTGATCTTCTTAAAGAATCAATTTTTGGTTTTGTTGAGTCTCTATTTTTTTACTCAATTCTATTTATTTTTGCTGTGAGCTTTATAATTCCTTCCTTTGCCTTGGTTTGGGATTAGTTTGCTGTTCTTTTTCAAGTTCCTCCAGGTGTGCAGTTAAATCTTCAATTTTAGCTCTTTCTTCTTTTTTTAATGTAAGCATCAAGGGCTATAAATTTCCATCTCAACACATCCTTTAGAGTATCCCATAGGTTTTGATATGTTGTGTCCTCATTTTTATTCATCTCAATATATTTGCTGAATTCTCTTGCAATTTCTTCTTTGACCCACTGATTATTTAAGAGTTTGTTGTTTAATCTGTATATATTTATGAATTTTCCATTTTTCCATCCACTATCAATTTCCATCTTCATTCTGGTTTAATCAAAGTTTTTTGTTTAATTTCAATCTTTTTAAATTTATTCAGACTTGTCTTGGAACTCAAAATATAATCTATCTTGGAGAAGGACCATGAATGTTTGAAAAGGAAGTATATGCTGCTGTTTTGGGATGCAATGCTCTGTAGATGTCTATTAGGTCTAATTCATTTACCATATTATTCAAGCACTCTGTTTCTTTATTCATCTTCTTTCCATAAGTTCTATCCAATATTGAGAGTGGGGTATTTAACTCTCCAACTATTATTGTAGAGACATCTATTTCTCCCTTTAGTTTTGCAAGTCTGTTCCTCATGTAACTTGGGACACTTGGGTTAGATGCATAAATATTTAGTATACTTCTTTCTTCTTGGTGACTTGCTTTTTTTATTAATATATAATGACTTTACTCACCCCTTAAAACAATTTTCTATTTAAAATATATTTTGTCCAATATTAGTAATACTACTCCAGTTTTTTTGGTTACTATTTGCATGGAATAGTTTTTTCCAAAGTTTCACTTTATATCTGTTTTTTTCCTAATGTCTGAAGTGAGTTTCTTATAGACAACATATATATGGTTCATAATTTTCAACCATTCTATCAGTCTATGTCTTTTGATTGGCAAGTTCACAGTAACATTCAATATTATTAACATGAAAGCATTACATACTTTATCCATTATGTCCTTTGATTTTTCTGTTATATCATATTATTGTCTTTTTATGCTTTAAATTACCTTTCCTAAGAATCTTCATTTCCACTCTCTTCTCCAAATCTCTTGCCTTTGTTTTTACTTTCAGGCTGCAACACTCCCTTTTGTAGCTCTTCTAATTCTTGTCCTTTGGTAAAATATTCCATCAGTTTTTGTTTGTCTGTGAAGATTTTGAAGTCATCCTCATTTTTTAAGGACAGTTTTCCTGAATACAGAATTCGTGGCTGGCAGTTTTACTCTTTCAGCACCTTAAAAAACATCATACCTTTTTCTTCTCTCCTCCATGGTTTCTGATGAAATGTTTATCTTATTGAGGTACTCTTGTATCTGTTGCTTTGCTTTTTTTCTTGCTGTTTTCTGAATCTTCTCTTTATCACTCATATTTATCATTCTGAATAGTGTGTGACTCATGGTAGGACTATTTGGATTTATTCTGTTTGGAATATGTTTTCCATCTTGAATATTGATATTTATGTCTTTCATATGGGGTGGGAAGTTTTTGGCCATTATTTTCTAAAGTGTACTTTTTGACCCTTTTCCATTCTCTTCTCTTTCTGGGAAGCCAATGGTGTGAATGTTTGCGTATTTCACATTGTCATTAAATTCCCTGAGACTGTGTTCCATTTTTCCATTCTCTTCTCTTTCTGTTCTCCTGTCTTTCCAGTTCAGATGTTCTATCTTTGAGATACTAATTCTGCATTTGAGCAATTCAATCTGCTCTTATATGCATCTAATGTATTTTAATCTCATTCATCATGTCTTCCATTCCATAAGACCTGTTACTTTTCTTTGCAGATTTTGAAATTGTTCTTTATACTCACCCAGTGTCTTCTTTATGTCTTTTATCTCCTTAGTCATTTTCTTTCAATTCCTTGAATTGATTCAGGAGAGTTGTTTGATTACCATTGATTCATTTTTTAAAATCCTGTATATCTTCAGGATCATTGGTTTGTACCTTTGGCTGGGATACTTTTTCCTATTTCCTAATATACCTGCAATTTTTTGGTGATATCTAGGGATCTAAAGATATTGGTGAATTTACTCTGTGGCCAGTTTCTCTCTCTTGCTTATTGTTTTTCTCCCCACACCTCTTCTCTGATATTTTATTTTACTTACTCTAAGTCTTTAAAATTGCCTAGGTTAAGCTATCAAAATCATCCCTGGGATTCATTAATAAGGTGCAGATTTTCTCCCAAGAGTTAGGGTACAGAGAGTACCCAAAGCAGTTTTGTCCATGCAATTTCCATACCTGCCTATAGATGGTGCTCATCAGTGTACCTTTCAATGGAGATGTTTCTTTCAATCTCCATATTCCTGTGTTTTGGCCTAGCCTTAGGTGAGTTTGAAGGCAGGCTATGCTGGCTGTATTCACTGAAGAAAATCTTCCAACCACTTTCTCTTTTTTTCTTGCAAAAGCTGACAAGGAGAAATATGTTCATTCTCCTCTCAGTCAGCTACAGTGAACCAGGGGATTTAGGAAGTTAAATATCTAGGGAGTGGGGGACTTGAGCCCTTCCCAGAGGCCATGAGGGTTTGGTAACATACATTTGTGGTTTTGAGTACTTTTTCTCTCTCTCCCTTTCCTTCTTGGGAGTCATGAAGTATTTTCCTGGTCTGCTGACACCAAAAACAGCTAACTCAGACAGTTTTTGGCTCTTTCTCCATTGCTTTTGTGAGAAAGTTGAGCCCTGCCTGCCTATTCCAATGCCATTTTCCCACAGTTCTGGCTTCAGTTTTTTAAAAGACATTTTATTTATTTATTTCTCACCCCTCACTGTTTGCCCTTGCTGTCTGCTCTCTGTGTCAGTTTGTTGTGTGCACATTTTCTTTTTAGGAGTCACCAGGAACCAAACTTGGGAAATCCCATGTTGGAGGCAGGTACCCAATTGCTTCAGTCACCTCTGCTCCCTGCCTATTATGTTTATCATTGTATTTCCTCATTGTGTCTCTTCATTGTGTCATCTCATTATGTCATCTTGTTACATCAGCTTACTGTGCCAGCTCATTGCATTAGCTTGCTGTCATGCTCATCTTCTTTTTGAGGCACCAGAAACCAAACCTAGGACCTCCCATGTGGTAGTTGGGCACCTAACTGCTTGAGGCACATCTGCTTCTCTGGCTTCAATTTTAATATTAAGGAGTTTCTCTTTGGAAGAAGTCCTTGGTCACTGATGGGTCCTTTCTTGAATGAGGGCAGCAGTCCTCTAATTGTGGAGCTGTAGCTTTTCAATGTCTATTTAAAATATTTCACAGAGTCATTCTGTATATAAGGCATGCTCTTCCCAATATATCATGCCTTATGGAATAGGATGTGATCCTTTGCTGTAAGCTGAATAGAATGTCCCAAACCAAAGTGAATTTTAAGCCATTTTCATCACTCAATTGGATATCTGCACTTATAGCAAACTCTGTGGTTTGCTTCACCCACTGGTGAGGACAGTTGAGTAACAATGTGCCTCACAGTGAGATGCAGGAACTGCTGTACAAGACTAATAAGGAAGTTTCAGAGACCTCAAACACAACTGCATATTGTTCTAACAGTTGCCATGTGGCATCCAAGAATAACAAAAATAAGGGAGACACTTTTTTTGATGTCTTTAAATTGTTGTTTCTGTCCAGGAACTGATAGCGGGCCATGAGCCACTCCTTCTGTATCAGACACTGAAATACAGTAATTATCCTAATATAGGGATCCAGAATCACTTGAATAATAGAAACAATGAAGTAACTCAAATCTCTTCCTCCATCTCTTGTAGGATTGCAGAGATAAGTTTGCTCTCCAGCATGTACACAAGTTCTATTGAACATTTAATGAATTCCCTTGCATTTTATAACCACCTAGTCCTTTTTAATGAAGATATCCTTTTCTGTTAAGTTTCTTCAAAAGGCACATTAACACATAGTTGGTTAAGTTTTACAAATAGTTGCTTAAGTTTTACAAATGTCATCTGTATTTCTTGAATATTAGGCAAGGTCTTATTCAAATTCAACTTGTAAAAATCATTTCTCTGTGGATGATTTCTAGTTATTGCATTACAGATATTTTCATCAACTTTTCACTGCTGCAACACATTTTTTTATGATGGCCTTTCTCAAGACCCAGTTAATGGTAGCTGAATTTAAAAGCCCCCAACAGTCCAAGGTTTGCTTAGATAAATGATGAGAAAGACTCTGTTGCAAATAGGTTCTAAACCATATGACCAAATTTGGGAGCATTTTATTAATAATGTCTCAGGTTGTTTGGTAAATAAAATACTTGTGATTGAGTTTGGAGCTCAAGCATTAGCCTGAAGTCATCTCCTCCAAATTGTCCAATTTCTATGGACTATTTGCCTCAATTGTTAGTTCACTGGAGATAGACAAACCAGCAAGTTCTTTGAACTGCAGGGCATTTTTTAGCCAAATATGATGGCATGTGGCCTTCAGCATTTTACATCTTTGTTTGAAAGAATGGCTTATTTGGAGGATTTGAGCCTCTGGATTGCAAACCAATGAAAGAACCCAGAAAAATAACAACAAAAAGCCAACAGAATGGTGTAGGTATGCATCCAATTGGCTTTTTCTTATTTTATGCTGCCTCCTCCCTTGGCATGAATTATTACCAATAACAACTTTGCTAATATTGTCTGTTTCATCATGGTGGGAGAGGGTTTTGATCCTGCATTATTTTCTAAAGTGATTATCATTTATGAAGTGGAGTTGCTAATTTCCATTCCTGATGGTACATACCTTTATGTAAATGGTCCAGAAGCAATAATTTAAATTTACTGCAGGAGATACATGGGGAAAGATTAATTACCCATTCCATATATGGTAAGAATTTAGGATTAAATGTGTCTTATAACAAATGATCTCATAACAGACGTTGGGACTGTGTGATAATCTGTTATTAATATGTCCCAAGAGAGTATATCTGTCTCAATATGTCCTCCAGTCCTGGTGGATTGGAGGCAAAATAGAAAATATATATTATAGGAAAAAATATTATTGAAGGGTTCATGTTAACAGAATACTCATAAACTTGAAGATGAGACATGTCTCTATTAAATACTAAAAAGAGCAATGAGGAGCTTTGTAAAAATTAGTATGTGATATAAGTCTTCCCAAATGTCTGGAATTAAGAGAAATTAAAGTTTTGGGCAAAAGTAAAACTGAAGCAACAAGAATCAATGGTGTGAGGTCTGGGAAGATGACATCAGAGTAGCTCAAACAGGGTGCAGCTCTCACAAAATAGGGAGAAAGCATAGATGTCATCCAAGGGAGATGTTTTGGGGACCTGCAGAACAGAAGAGTGCCACACACATTGTCAAAGAGAACTGGGGATGGAGAGACTAAGGAGACAAAGGGAAAACTGTGATTTGTTGACCTCATACCTGTGAATGGCACCCACCCCCCAACCTCAAGGTGAACAACCTCCATAAAACCTACACCTAAACAGCCAACAGAGAAGGCAAAGGACATATTCCTACCAGAGAATAGGGAGGGTGCCACAGAGGCCTGACCATGGTTTCTGCTCAGGGAGTTTAACCAGTATAAGCTGGTTTTGAATCTATTTTCTCAGAAGTCAATGGAAATTGAAGGATTCATCACAGTGGAAAGGTTTCCCTAAAAACATCATCTGATAGCCAGCCAGGAAAGTGAAGAAAGACAAGCCTATTCTCCCCTATTTCTTTCCCAGCCACCTTAGATCCATTCTATGCCCCATTAGTGTCTCTCTGCCCCTCTTTTGATAACTTAAACAGGGAAAAGTTAAAGTTTTAGAAAAAATCGAACCAGAAATTCAAGAAGAGCTGTGAAATAAACCACTATGACCCCCTTAGGGACCAAAAAGGCACCTAGAAGAACCCATAAGAACTCAGCCATGAGAACACCATTTGGAATGAGATCTCATTTGGGGTCAAGGGAAAGCCCCATCAAGGGGCCTTACCATTGGGCCCCCTGGAGAAATGATGGGTGGGATAATCAATAGAAAAGTAAAGAGCTGGGGCCCCTGCCCCAAACATTAGCAAAGGGAGGAATAATTAATAGCTTGAAAGGTAACCCCACAAGCCAAATCTCTCTCTCTGTGTGTGAAGGTGCCTTCTCCTACATCTCAGGATGTGTAATCTGCTCTTTTCTCCCATTTCTGTTCTTTTCACCCATTTTCTCAATAAACTACTGAATTAATTAAACCAGCAAGTTCTTAAATTCTTTTATGTAGCATAGCAGAAAATTAGAGGAATCCATCATCCCTTAACTTCCCCTGACTTCATGCCTAGGCATATTGCAAGTCCAAGTGACTTTCATACACGATTGTCTTAAGAGTTGCAATCAGTCTATTTTCTGAAAGTATGGTGGGTCCACTTTTTGACTAATGCTTGGAAATGGCTGTGCACTGGTGGACTGAGTGAGATCTGAGGGAGTCATGGGCTGTGGAAGCAGCACTGCATGCAGCATTCACTACATTCAGGTCATAGCTGAAATGTGGAGCCCCAATGGCTCTCACTTGGAGTAATCTTTCTCACAGTGTGTTTTGTTCAATCCCATATATTTGCCAGACATGAGCTTTCCTCTCTTCCCAGTTTATTTGCAGAGGTCTATACTTCATTGGAATGAGAAAATGAAAACAAAACAACAGAAGAAACTACCTAAAATAATAGTGTAGAAACAAGATTACAACTTAATATGAGATAAAGTAGATTTGTCCATTACCTAACTTTGGAGTTCTTCATATATGTCCATAAATTGCCTAATTTAGCATTGAAAAAGCTATTTCCTTTTTAGCTTTTCTTTGTCCATTCCCCAGTAGGGGAGCATTTGGGTTGTTTCTAGTTCATGGTGATTAAAGCTGCTATAAGCAGTCATCTACAGGTTTTCACTTGGGTAAATAGCTAAGAGTAGAATATCTGCATTGTATGCTAAGTATGATGAACTTTAAAGAAATCACCTACTCTTTTCCAAATTAACAGCACTATTTTGAATTCCCATCAGTAATGGATGAGTATTCCATTCTCTCCATACTTTTGAGTCATTATCAAAACTTAACTCATTCTAGCAGTTGTATAGTGATAGCTCATTGTGGTTTTGATTTTCATTTCCCTGATAACCAATGACATTGAGTATAGTTTGAGGTGCTTATTATTACCCATATATCTTCTTTGATTCAGTATTTGTTCAGATCTTTGGTCCTTTAAATTTCTTTTTAATATTATGATTCAAGAGCTCTTTATATGTTCTGGACACAATCCTTTAACAGGTGTATTATTAACAAATATTTTCTCCTAGTCTGTGATTTGTCTTTTTAATCTCTCAACAATGTTTTCAAAGAAGAGAAGTTCTTCATCTTGAGGTCCAATTTGTTGATTTTTCCTTTCATAGATTAGACTTTTGTTGCCATGTATACTGGAGTATAATTCAGCAATGAAATGGAACAAACTACTGATACACAATGATGGGGATGAGCCGCAAGGGCACTAAGCTGAGTGAATGAAGCCAGAATCAAAAGACTACACACAGTGCAATAACATTTATATGATCTTCTGGAAAAGGCAAAATAAAAGGGACAGAGAATAGATAACTTGTCAGCAGCTGGAGGTGGGGTAGGTGTTGACTACAAAGGGGGGAGGGTTTTTTCAGTAATGCAACTCTCCTGTAGTTCGGTTGTGGTGCTGGTTACACAACTATATGTATTTGTTAAAACTTGCAGAACTGTCCACTAAAATGGGTGGATTTTACCATATGCAGATGATGCCTTAATTTTTAAAACAGCAAGTCTTTACATTGTTGACCTCCTATTACATTTTAGTATCTTCAGGGAGGAGTTCTAAAAAGCATCCAAGAGAGAGTGAAAAGAATTTAAGTGTTTAAGAAAGGAATCATACAATCTTATCTTACAGCTGATAATATGGACCAGAAGCATTTTTCAAGAGCAAGATAGAATCATGTGCTCCATGATGAGTGGGATGGTGGGACATAGGATGCTCATTGCTGTTTCTTAAAACCCTTTCCTCTGCCTCTTGGGAACAGTGTCAGATCATCATTTTCAGTCTCTCTTCCAGTGACAATATCCTGCAGGTGTTGTGTATGTGATTTCCAAGTCTGGCTCATCAAAACCTCTTACTATTCTCCACTCTTTCCCTTCTCAAATCTGGCTGGATGCAGAAGATCCAGCAAGATCTATCAAGGCCCTAGGAGATGTTGGAGCCACAAGGTGGGAGGAACTCATCAAGGGGATGGTTGCAGGAGTAAGAAATTCATTTTTATTTTGTTTCACCATCTGATATTTATGAGACTTGTTTGTTACAGTACTTTGTGGTATTTATCCTAATCCAAATAGTGTAATTGTATTTCTTTGCCTCCTTGGGCCTATTAAAATGTTGGGATTCTTGGTAAGAAGAATAATGACATGAAAAACCCATGAGGATGGAGAGTTCTTGAGAAATATTTGTATGGGGTGTTTTTGGTTGGAATTTTTTGAGAGTTTCTTTTAACCTAAGACTTTTAGGAATGCATTTGCACTTTTATTTGGGCTGCATTGTTACAAGCTGACTGATTCATTTATTCATTAATGGAGAGCTGTATTAGAAATATTGCATTTTTTTCCCTTTATCTCCTTGTATTTCTATTACTTTTGCATTAAACTGATTGAGCTGATAGTTGCATATACTTTTGGAATTTTTAACTCTTCCATGTTTATAGAGCTTTTTATAATTTTTAATTGGCCTTTTTCTATTAATACTCTTAGTTTATAAACAAATTATTTGGTGTTGGTGAATTATGCATGCTTTCCTTTGTTTGGTATTTCCTTAGCATATAAATTTGTTTTTTTGTTTTCATACTTCCTTTATGTTATATTTTAAACATATTGTCTATAAACAAGACATAGATGGATATAAAAAGCACAATTTGCAATTTTCTTCCTTTTAAAATTGGGATATTATAAACTTAAAATAATCAATTACAATAATTTTTATACTTACTAATATATTTGGATTTATCTCTCTCATTTCATTTTGTGGTCTCTATGTACCTCACTCTTTCTTGTTTTTTTTTTTCTTTCTTAATTATTTCAATTTGAGTGTTTGATTTCATTCTATTTTTTCTTTTGTAAATCATATCTATTTCTATGCTTTCTGTTCCTCCCTAGAGATTTTAAGCTGCATATTTCATTTTTCAAAGACTGATGCTAATAAACATCGTTTTTCCCTTTTAGTGTAATTCAAGATCTGGATGAAAATAACCCTCATCTTTGCTTATATACTGTGGTAGAGGCTGCTGCTTGTTCATTGAAAATCCATTTTCTACTTTTTTCACATGCACTCTTAAGATACATTTTCAAACCTTCCCTAAAATTAGCTACAATGAGGTGACAGAGAACTGGTACATTCCCTCTCCAAGTCTGGTTCATAAAAACTTCCCATGCTTGTTGTATAATTTAGCTTTTTTTTTTAATTGTCTAAGATATTATCATGATTTTTAACATTCAATATTTATTTGCATTTACCTATGTATTTAACACTTTCTTTGTTCATTATTTCTTATTTCATTTCAGACTTTCCTCTTACGATCTTGTTTTTTTTTCACAAAGTACATCCTTTAGATGTTCTTAGAAAGGGTCTGTAGACTCATTGTCAAATGGATCAAGTTTTTTAATCTGAACATTTTTTCTCTTTAACAAAATTTTCATTTGTCATTCAAAAAAACATAAAATAGTAAAGTGTTTTTAAAAGCAATGCAAGCTACCTTCAAAAAAAAAAAAACCCACAGAATTTTGCTGTAAGTAAAGACTTAAAAAAATGAAAGTTTATCATTTTATGGATTGGAAGACTCAATAATGTTCAGATATAAATTCCTTCCAATTTGGTCTATAGATTCAGTGTAATCCCGATGTAAGCTCTGGTAGTATTTTTGGTAGAAATTGGCAGGATGAATAAAGTGAGTCTAAAATTTATGTGGAAATAGAAATGACCTAGATGTTTAAAACAATTTTAGAAAAGAAAAACAAATTTGGAGGACATATATGACCTGAGTTCAAGATTAAGTATAGAGCTAAATTAATAAAAACACAATCTGGTTTTGGTGAAAGAGTAGACATATAGACCAATAGTTCAGAAATAGACTTACATCTGTATGGTAAATTGATTTTCAACAAAACTGTGAAAACAATTTATTGGAGAAAGGAATATCACTTCATAATATTGCTGAATCAAGTATATGACCATAT
Organism: Cabassous unicinctus; assembly: GCA_029593785.1. Lineage (NCBI taxonomy): Eukaryota > Metazoa > Chordata > Mammalia > Cingulata > Chlamyphoridae > Cabassous > Cabassous unicinctus. Next base: position 1,153 of record JAQZBX010022604.1, on the reverse strand, counting down.
GGAAAAATGAACATCAACCTTTACTTCACCCTAAACACAAAGATTAACTTGAAATGGAGTAGAGACCAAATATAAAATTTAAAAGTATAAAACATCTCAAAGAAAACAAATAATAAAATCTTTCTGCATTGTTGTATAAGAAAGTTTTCTTAGATATTACATAGAAAGCATAAATCATAAAAGACAAACAATAAAATTGAATTAATCAAAATTAAAATGTTTTGCTCTTCAAAAGAAAAAAATTAATGAAATCCAAAGGCAAATTATAAAATTGAAGAAAATACCTGCATTAAATTTAGATTCCATAAGAATTGCCTCCACAATATATATGAAGACACAATTAAAACTTAAGAAGAGAAAATGTCCACTTTAAAAATGAATAAAAAGATTTGAACAGATATTTCACAAAAGAATGGTAAATGGAGATGTGAAAAGGTGCTCAGCATCATTAGTTATAAAGAAAATGCAAATTAAAATCACATTGAGACTTGACAATACATCATTAGAATGTTGATAAAATGACTGAGAATAAAAGTATCATTGAGGATGTGAAGGAACTTGAGTTCTCACACCCTTATGCTGGGAGTATAAAATGACACAACCACTTTAATAATTAAACATACACTTATCTCATAACCAAGAACTCACCTTAGGTAAAAAATATAAACATGTTTAGGCAGAGATTACTGTTCATAACAGCTTTATTGACAATAAGAAAACATAGAAACAACCTAAATATGTTTCATGGAATAAACAAAATATGTTATATCCACACAACAGAATACTCATAAGAAATAAAAAAGAAAGAACTACTAATACATGACACAGCATGGATGAGGTCCAAAATCATTATTCCAAGTGAAAATAATCCTGACACAATAGAGTATATATGGTATGATGTCATTCATATAAAAATTTTAGGAAATGCAAACTTATCTATATTGCTTGGGACCAGTGGTGGAGGGTGGCATGTATTAAAAGGGGGTTTGAGAAAGTATCTTTTTCAGTGACAGAGAAGTTCTGTATTTTGGTTGTGGCAGTGGGCTCACTGGTATATGATCAATAAAATTTCATTGAATTGTAAAAAAAAAAAATTTTAAACACTAGGCAAGAGAAAGAAATTGATGAACAGAGTAAAATCACCACCACAATC